>RJWJ010007842.1:0-55799 GCA_004363605.1 Indri indri | reverse complement strand
CGCTGGGTGCACTCACTTTGCTGTCCAGCCAGCGCCACCCTCCGTCCTCAGAGCTCTTCCTTCTTCCCAAACCGAAATTCCGTCCCCGTCAACACCAGCAGCCCCGCCGCCGCCACCTTCCACTTGCCGTCTCTGGGAATCCGGCTACTCTCGGCCCCTCATCGGGGTGGAGTCACACGGCAATCGTCCCTGTGTGCCCAGCTTATTTCACTTAGCACAGCGCCCTCGGGATTCGCCAGTGTTGTAACATTCTTAGATTTTTTTTTTTAATTCAAAATGTCTATATTTGCAACATTTCTGTGTTGAGTTTTGTGGATTGACTCAAAGGGCATATATTTTTTAAATTTTTCAAGAAATTCAGTCTATCTCGTAGTGACTTTAATAAGTTACATCTGTTGTGATTACTGGTGTATTTCAGCTGATTTTTCCAACTTTTGCTGTTTCTCATCCGTTGTTCCTTTGCCTTACATCAGCACTTGAGTCCTTCCGCGGCATCTGTTCAATTTTCTCTACCAGTCTATTTCTAAAAATGCTAATCAGCACTCTTATATTATTAACATGAAATATTAACGTTTTTTTTAAATCGGTGTGCCTATTTTTTTCATAAGAAAGTATGGAGAATTTGGCTCTGTTTTACCTCTTGGCATCTTACAACTGCTGCCTCTTTGATGTTTTTTGATATTTGGAAAAACAAGGCAATTGTTTTTGCCAAGTTTGGGCACCAGGGTATTTCCAGTTTATCAAACACATTGGGCAGTGGCCATCTTTTTCTTTGCACTGGAACTGATTTTGTTTGATGGGAGTAAAATCAGTCTGCAATACTTCCAGCAGGATTTCCTGAGTCCTGACCATTTCTCTTGACGTATTTTTCCCCCTGTGATCTAAAAAGATAAACAACTATCACATTTTCCATCTTCTGAGACATTCATTTCAACTTTGATCACGAGTGGATCTAGAAGATCAGGAAAGGTCATGGTTGTTCCATGTTTGGCAAGGCCCAAGCTCTGTTTGTTCCTGGATTTAAATCCTGTCATCTTCGGCGCCCGCTGCAGGTGCTTGTCCGCACTGCTCAGCCCCCGACGTCACGGTTACCCCTCAAGGCTTCTGGACCCATCCTCTGACATACGAAATTCTTTCCTTTCCTTCCCTGTCAACTCTATTTTTTTTTATTTTATCTGGGAAAGACACAGGGCACTGAACTTGAACCCGAGAGCCTGCTCTGCATCCAGACTTTGGGTACCTGCCTACCAACCCCTGGATCAGAAGGAAGTCCTTGCTGTGACGAAATGCCACAAACAGAGCGGCTTTAAACACAGGTTTATTCCCTCAGTCCTAGAGGCCAGAAGGCTGAAATCAAGGTGTTGTCAGGGCTGGTTCCTTCTGGGGGCTCTGAAGGAGTGTCTGTTCCAGGCCCCGCTCCCGGCTTCTGCGGGGTCCCCCAAGTCTCCCTGCCTCCCCTTCCGTCCTAGGTCAGCAATGGCTCGGGCCTCAAGGACGCGCACATCACAGACTTGCTGGTGTTCGGCTTCCTCCAAAGCTGCTCCGGCAACAGTTTCCAGGCAGAGCTGGAGGCACTGGGCTATGAGCTACCTGTGCAAGATCACCTGTGGGAGGACCATGAGGACGAGCTGCAGACGGACGGCAGCAGGGCCAGCCGCTTCCACGTGCAAAGACTAGAGGCAGGTAGGCGTCTGGCTCTGCCTCCTCCGCCCCAGATCTGGGGTTTGCTTTGTCCAGTAACATTTGGGGAGGCTGAGGGCCGGAAGGGAGCTTTGGGCCCAGTCTGCACTCTGTGGTTTCAGGCCACCGTAAGTGTTTGTGTCCTGTTGTGGTTTGGTCTGTCCTTGATTCCCTCCAGAGGTGCTGAGCTCATTATCTGCCATTCTTGGATGACTGCTATAAAGTTCTTCCCTGCTGATGAGCCGGAATCTGCCTTCATGTGCTGGCTCTGATTCTCCTGTCTGCACTAATATAGTGTTTTTACCAAATTTCCCAATTCTGATAGAACCAGATTGTTCTATCAGAACCACTGATCTGGATTATATAACACGAGGGATTTTCAAATTCGGGTTCATGTAATTTCAGGAAGCTTGAGGTGCTGTAAAAAATACTGCTGCCTGGTCCAGCCCCCAGGGATTCTGATTTGATGGGTCCGGGGCATGGCCGGGCCTGGGCGAAGCCGCACGGGGGATGCTGCTGCCCCCTGTGGCCCTGAGCGGCCCTGGCCCAACTTCCTGGCAGCTGAAATCCGCCTTTCTTCACAGCAATGCTTTGCTTCCGTATAGTACCTTTTACCTTCGGGTACGTTATGACTTGGGTCACCTATGCGATAATAAGAACATTTTCGCATTCCGAACCTCGCTTCCAGATGAGGAAACCGAGGCCCGGAGAAGGGTAAATTACCAGCCCCAAGTCAAACAGCGCGTGGGTGCGGCCCGGCGGGTCCTGCCCTGGGCGCTGCCTGCGGTTCCGGTTCGCAGGGCCCGGCCCGCGCCGCTCCTGTCCCTTTCCCGCGCCGCTGCCGCAGGGCCGTCCCGAGCTCAGCCGCAGGACGGAGGCTTTCGGTAGCGGGCCGGGGCCCTGCTCCAGCTGCCCGAGCCAGGCTATTGAGGCTGGGAGACTGCCCGGGATGGGGTCCGACCCTGAGCCCGGCGGGGTTCGGAGCACCCGGAGCCAGGCCCGGCGTCGCGGGGCGTCTCGGCACGGCGGGCTGCACTGCCCCCTGGTGGCCGCGGGGACCAGCCTTTGCCCGACCCGGGCTTGGACGAGGCCGGCTCGGAGGCTCTGCCCGCCCCTCAGCCCGCGTGTCCTCCGGCCGGCTCTGAACCGAAGGGTGGCCGCGGCTCCCTTTCGGGAAGTTAGGGAGGGTTGAGCAGGGTGGGCGCAGGGCCCGGACGTGGCAGTGGGAGTGGGTGGCCCGGAGGACACGCGGCGCTCGCGCGGGAGGCCTGGCCTGGAGGAGCGGCCCGGCGGGGGAGACGCGGGGGAGGGGGCGCAGGGGGCGCCAGGCGTCTTTCCCTCGGCGCCGGAGGCCGACGCCTGCTGGGGGCTGGGTGCCGCCCGGCTCGTCCCTCGGGTGCCCACAGCCGCGAGTGCCCCAGCGTGGCCGCCCCGTCCGCATTCGGGAGGGGCCGATTCTCAGCCAGTCTTCGCCCCTCGCCGCTGCCCGCGGCCAGCCCGGGCCCTGGTGCAGCGGGCCGTGCACGGAGGGCTGGCTTTGTCCTTTGCTGGGCGGCTGGCCGGCGTGGGTAAGGGCGTCAGGGCCCTTGTCTGAATCTGCCTTGTCTCTGCCGCCCCCGCCTGAACATTCAGATTCTGAAAGTGAGGAGGACCTCATTCAGAACCTTGCCAGGCAGCTGGCCCAGATAGGGGACAGCATGGACCGCAGCATCCCCCCGACACTGGTGAATCACCTGGCGATGCAGTTTATGAACCCGAACCTGTTGGAGGAGGTAAGTGAGGGGTGACACACGGGTGCCTTTTCGGGGTGAGGACTGTTTCAGTGATGGGTGGAACCAACCGGGCCTGGGCTCTGTCTCCTGGCAGACCAACCAGTGTCTGGCTAGGCGACTCAGTTCATGGCTGTTGGATCTGGGGCTTTGACAAGATAATTAGAAATAGTCAAAGCGTGGTTAATCGTCTCAGAAGCATTAAGTTAGTTGACATTTAGGAAAACCAAACCCAAGTCAGAGCCAGGAGTTTAGAGATAAAAGCCTCCAAAAAGATTAACCAGGTGTATGTGTGGGACTCTTCCAGAGATAACTTATTCTTTCTTCAGTTTTAGGGACTTGAATAAAAATGCCAGTGGAGAACTTTAAATCACTTAAAAAAAAAGTGACATTTTAGCCTGGTGCTCTTCTCGGCTTCGTGGCTGTAAGCGATACGCAGATGCTTACTGAGCTGCCACTTGCCTGGCGCTGTGGGGTGGAAGGTTGGCCCAAGGCACCGTGTCCCTCCTGAAGAAACTTAGCGGGAAGAACCACGTACTCCCAGGCCGTCAAATACACGTCTGTAGCGACAGGAGTTTAGAGGGGAGAAAGGGTCCAGTCTTTAACTTCTACCAACTGAAAACGCCGGTGCCCTCACTGCCAAGAAACTTAGCCAGGCTTCAGATCTCAGCAGGTCGAGCCTGCAGTCTCCCGAGGGTGTCGTCATTCTGGTGCTCCCTCCCGTGGGGTGTCCCCAGCAGCGCAGAGCACAGATGCATCCAGCAGGGCTCCGCCTTGAGACCTCTCCCACAGCATTAGCTTAATTCTGCGTGTGAGTCATAAGCTTGGTCCTTGCCAGTGCAGCGGGCTCTGGTCTGCTCTTCTGCGCACACGGGGACGTCACGTGGTGCCCGTCCCTTCCCCTCCCTTCAGGGCTGCACCAGTAAGATGGGCCCCAGAGGAGATAGTTAACTGATTCTTGAGTTTAAGTGCCTTAGAGGCAGGGAATGACTTAGGCTCCTTGTGTTCTCTCAGTGTCTAATAGTGGCACACGAAACTCATATTTGGTCAATGAGCACCCACTCCAGGGAGGATCTCCGTCTTCCCTTTCGGTTGCCCTGGGAAACAAAATAGTTCCTCCATCTCTATACTTAGCATCCTCAGCTACTAAGCAAGCTTCCTTGTGCTCATCGCTGCGGAGTGTTTGCCTTTGAGAGGGACGGCTCGGCAAACCAGGTTCTGGGCGCCCCTCTGTGCTTACCTGTCTCTACCCTGTACAGGACAGAAGAGGGCACCTGGCCACCGCCCTGCAGCAGCTGATGCAGACTTGCCCTGCGGACTTGGAGCAGGAGAAGGCCACGCTGGTGCTGACCATGCTGCTGGCCAAAAAGGTGGCCGATCACACGCCATCCTTGCTCCGTGATGTCTTTCGCACAACAGTGAATTTTATTAACCAGAACCTGCTCGCCTATGTGAGGAACTTGGCCAGAAACGTAAGAACCGGTGAAGACAGCCCCTTGGCATTCCCCTGAGTCCGCCTGGTCTCTGCCCGCTGCCCATGCCCGCTTCCCCGTGCCTGAGCCCTGGACACCCATCCCTGTCCTCCCTGCCGCGGGGGCCGGCGCAGGACACTGTCACAGACCTTCCTGCTCAGGTAGGGAGGCATGGCTTTGGGTTCACGAGCAAGAAAGCCGTGTGGTGGAGGTGGCAACGGATACCTCCTGTCTTTTGGCGCTTTATCAGCCTTACACTTAAGACATGCTCCCCTCGGAGGGAGGCGAGGGCCCCCCGCACCCTTGCTGGAATCCTGTGGTGCGCAGAGCACGCAAGCATGGGAGGGAGCGGCTGGGTGGCCCAAGCTGAGCTTCCTCAGGCCACTGTCACCTCCCTTGGCACAAAAATCAGTGAGTGTAAATTCTTAAGCAACATGCTCACCAAGGCTGAGGGGGGGAGACCAGAAGGAACAGTCAAAAAAGGGGGAAGCCAAATCTTCCCCAGAACACGTCTGTCCCAGAACCGGGGCATTAAAAGTCACTTTTAATAAGCAGGGTATCGAAGTCATGCTGCTGCCAAGACAGGCCAGGTAGTCCTTAAACTCTGGTGCTTCAGTCTCAGAGACTGAAGTGGATGTTAAGTGGATGTATCTTATCTGTTAACTTAGAAATATTAGGGAATGTTTGAGATTTTATGACATGTCAGAAGCATTACTCAGGCTTCCGTAGGTTTTTTTTTTGTTTTTTTGTTTTTTTGTTTTTTTTTGAGACAGAGTCTCACTCTGTTGCCTGGGCTAGAGTGCCGTGGCGTCAGCCTAGCTCACAGCAACCTCAAACTCCTGGGCTCAAGCGATCCTCCTGCCTCAGCCTCCCAAGAGCTGGGACTATAGACGTGCACCACCACACCTGGCTAATTTTTTTTTTTTTTTCCTATTTTTAGTTGCCTAGCTAATTTCTTTCTATCTTTAGTAGAGACGGGGTCTCGCTCTTGCTGAGGCTGGTCTCGAACTCCTGAGCGCAGACAATCCTCCCACCTCAGCCTCCTAGAGTGCTAGGATTACAGGCATGAGCCACCTCACCCGGCCAGGCTTCCTTAGTTTTTAAATAAAATAGCAACTAACCCTCTTAATATTTACTGATAAGCCTAAAAAAAGTATTCCTTATGTACTGTGGTCTTCAGTTACACAGACACTTTACAAACAGGAGAATGAATGTAAGTCTTAAATCAGGTGTTAAGCCAAGCAGAACTGTTGGAAGGAGGTAAGCCTGAGAGGTCCTGGACAGCTTTTCCCAGCCACCATCCAAGGGGAATGAGTGGGCCAGATGCCCACAGCCGTCTGTGCTGACAGCTCACCAGACACTGAAGGGCTGAGACAGAGTTTTGGTTCCTCCTACCCACTAAGATGGCTCTGGATGCCTTCAGGAATTTAGGAGATGGGCATAGCCAGGTCTTAGCACCTGGAAATCCTGTTTTTGCAGCTGCTCCCACGTAGTGAAAAATTGGATGCAGGGATAGAAGGAGTCTAGGGCTCCAGAGAGTGTGTTTTTGTGAATTAGCCTGGCTGACCTGCCTGTTTCTCCTTCCTTGTGCTAGATGGACTGAGTGGATGACTGCAAAAGTGTGACCGGCTGCAGCCTGGCGCGGCGACAGCAGCGCACCTGTCTCCAGTGGAGACGGAACTCTGGCCGTAGAAACGAAGCCTGGAGAAGACAGGCATTGGACAATAGCTATTTATTTCTCACCATTTTTAAATGATGTTTTAAGCTGGTGACTCATTTAGAAATTTTGACGTTAATACACTTCAATGAAAATGTCAACTTGCACATATTTGAATGGGTTTCATACCACTTCCTAAATCTACACATTGTGCCTTTATCTTATTTCAGCTGTACTGGTTCCCACTTGAAAATGTATTTTTTTTAGATGAAGCTATTTATTGGCCAAGAAAATTAAGTTTAAAAGCAGGTTTTAAGACAGAAGAACAAAACACATTATTTTTTTGGTAAAAAAAAAAAAAATTCTGTTTATTAAAGTACAACCTTGGGGGATGGTCTTACAGCAAGCAGTGTCCTGTCTGAGGAGAGCAGGGATTGGAGAAGAAATGCACATACCCACCACGAATGAAAATGACACTCAAGATAGGGGACATCTCAATACTAAGGAAGCAACAGTTTTCCTGTCTGAAAACCAAATGGCGCAGGGGTTCTGGACTCAAGTGCTGTACTCAGTGGGAAGTTCCGGCCTCCTCCACAGGTGTTGGGCTTTTTCAACTTGATTTCCTTGTGTTTGAGTCAAGAACAACTGTGGACAGTTAAAAGGTGTGAAGGTGATTTAGGGGCCCAACAGTCAACCACTGTTTCCAAAATCTGGTAACTAAATGTACTTTTTCTAAAAACCAAGGCTTTGCTTAAAAAAAATTTTTTTTCCTAAAAATTTCAAGCTGATGGGGTACCGGAGACTACTGCAGGCGCCCTGTTAAGAACCTTGCAGTTTTCGGGTCCAGTCACGCCCCTCAGCCCATCCCCGCCTGAGGAGACGCATATGGAGAAAACAGGTTTCTACGCATAAAAGATGAGAGCGCGATTAGTCTTCTTAAAATTCAGCAACTGGAGGGACTCCCTTTCCTAGGGACGTAGTCAAAACCAAGTCACTTGGGTCGTACCAAAATAAACAAGGAAAAGCTTAGGTTTAGAAACAATGCAAAGCTGGTCTTTTGTTCCCAAATATAAGCTGTTTCCTAGGAATCAGTTTAAAACTGACAGGGCTCGTGGGGCGGATCACAGACGTTACCTCTAACAGGAAGGTCTTGTTACTGTGAACGCGATGCTTCTGGGGAAGCATGAACAAGAGTAAGGAAGCACTAATAAATACTTTGTTACCAAAAACAGTCTGTTCAAGAGTGTAGATTCATCAGAAAAGAAAAACAACTCTGAGTCCTAGGGCTGGGTCTCAATCTGATATGGGCAAAAGGTTACAAATACTAAAAGTAGATGCTGCCTGCAATGTGAAGGCCGCCATCTGGAACTAAATCTTCCAGTAACGCTCTAACTTTTAATGTTTTGGAATGGGCTGGTTTTTTTTTTTTTGTTTGTTTTTGTTTTTTTTTGAGACACAGTCTCACTCTCTTGCCTGGGGTGAGTGCCATGGCGTCAGCCTAGCTCACAGCAACCTCAAACTCCTGGGCTCGAGCAATCCTACTGTCTCAGCCTCCCGAGTAGCTGGGACTACAGGCATGCGCCACCATGCCCGGCTAATTTTTTCTATATATATTTTTAGCTGTCCAATTAATTTCTTTCTATTTTTGGTAGAGACAAGGTCTCGCTCTTGCTCAGGCTGGTCTCGAACTCCTGAGCTCAGGACCATCCGCCCGCCTCGGCCTCCCAGAGTGCTAGGATTACAGGCGTGAGCCACCGCGCCCGGCCTGGGCTGGTTTTTTTTAAGGATTAATAATATTATAGTGCAAACAAGTTGAATCGCACATAGATGTACACACTCACCCATACATGTATCAGTCATTACGATCAGAGTCTCATGAGGGGGAGGTATTTTCTTCCAAAAGGAGCAATTTAAGTATAATCAGCAACCCAAAACTAATGGAAAGGAGCTCTAAAACAGCAAATAATTCCAGGCTCTTACACTTTTTTTTTTTTTTTTAAAGAGACAGGGTCTTGCTGTGTTGCCCAGGCTGGAGTGTAGTGGCATCATCATACCTCACTGCCACATCGCACTCCGGGGCTCAAGCAACCCTTCTGCCTCATCTTCCCGGGTAGCTGGGACTGCAGGCATCTGCCACCATGCCTGGCTAATATTCTTTTTTGTAGAGACCACTATGTTGCCGACTGGTCTCAAACTCCTGGCCTCAAGCAATCCTCCCGTCTCAGCCTCCCAAAGTGCTAGGATTACAGGTGTGAGCCACCATCCCTGGCCTCCTAGGAACTTTTAATCTTTCACAGCATCTTAACCTTCTGTCTCCCTTAAATACAGTAGGCTGCCATTTTAATACAGTTTGTAACAGGTCTTGGTATCAATTCTTCCAGGCCAAGTACAAAAAAAGTACTTTCTTGGTTATAAAGCACAACTGCCACCCCTTTTTCCCAAACCGACATTATGAAAAGACTCCACTGTGTCAAAAACAAGTGTGATCTTGAGCACGCTCCAGCTGTGACCACTCAAGCTTATCCTAGAAGTTGGTGGATTCTGCCCTGGTAATGTAATCCTTGAGGATATACTTGAGAGAGGACTTTAATTCAGAGAATGTTTTCCATTCTGTTTTTAAAACATTTGAATTGTTCAAGTGATGGAATTCCTTTATTAAAGATAAAAAGCTTTCTCCTCCAAAAGATGCTTGGCATATCTGGAAGCCAGGGGGGATATCTGGTGCATTCAGAAGGTCAGATCATTCCTGCCCTCACCTCTTAGGAGCCAGCGTGAACTGCTGAGGTACTCAAGGCTGCCTTAAAGGATGACACAGCACCACAGCCTGGTTTTATTTTCCGACAACTTGATTAAGCTGTGCTGACTGAGAACTAGAATAGGGAGTGTCCTTTGAGTGTTATGATCTGGTTTTCAGAACCTGGAGTCAAATAGGTATGTATTTACAAAGACTACACGATTTATTATCCGGAAAAAATCCCACCTAAGCCAAGGGCAGAAGGTTACCATATGAACGAGTCCGTCGATTGTCTTCAAATCTCATTTTGCAACCTCCAGTGTGTTCTCCCTAACCCTTTGCTTCTGACAGAAAGCACAGTCCATAGATTTGAATTTTTTGCTTCTTTCTCCTGATGAAGGGCAGATTGGCCAGAAGGCCGGCAGAAGAACCCGCAGTAATGAACTGAGCAGACCCGTGCCGTGGCAAGGAGCAAGCGCTAGTGGAACTGAATGCAGGAGGAGGAAGGACACGCTGCTTAAGCAAAATGCTATGTTAATTACCAAATTACCACTTAATTCCGGTGTTTTTCAGGAGATGAGAGCATTAGAACCGATAGTAAACTGAGCTTAAGGAATGAATTAGGCAAGAAGAGGCACTTTTAATCTGAAAGAAAGAAATGGAAGACTACAATAGCGGGAAGAATACAAGACTAGGAAAAAGTAAATTCTATCTTTTCCTTTGGTGCTGGCCAAGGACCCACCCACATAAGAGAAACCTGATGGCTTCTCTTGCTGGAAACCATCAGGAACAAACCGAGTTACTCCAGACTCTAACCAGGAACTGTACTTGAACTTCCTTTTCCTGGTGAAAGGCAACAAACTAGTAATCTTAACATGTCAAACCTTTTGTTCGAACTAGAACATTCATTAACCGATTTCTTCTAGTGGTGCAAAGAACACTAAAGTGAGTGATATCATTATACAAGTTCCACTTAGGAAAGGTGAGAACAAGGTTAAGAATCATCTTGAGCCAGCTGCTACTTTTAACTTAATGACAAGGCCTTGCAAGTATCCCTGAGAACAGTTCCAGCCTGAGCTCACAGTGAAGCAGCTGTCTGGCGAGCGTTTCTGTGAACAGAAACGTGGAGGACCCGGATGGTTTTAATGCACGGGAATGTGCCAGGCAGGCTGAAGTTCAATAGTCTTGTGTGAAGAAAGGGAAGACCGGATATATTAGTATTTTAGGAACATGATAGTTTCCAACTCTCCACGGAGCTCTGTTTATATTATATATGAAGTAACTACAAAATAGTGACTGAATTTCGCTATTCTATACCATAGAATTGGTATTCTATAGCCAAGGTTATAATCAGTTTGACATTGTGCTGTGGCGGATTTTCGCTAGGAAGTCCCCTGTCAGCCTCTGAGCAAGAGGTGCCTGTGGCTGCCTGGTCAGCCCTCCTGAGTCGGTGACCGCTGTGTCTGTCTGTTGCGAGGCCAAGCAATGCCTGTGTATTGCCCACCTCACCCCCTACCCCCACCTGATGGACAAAAGGAAACAAACTAGGAAGAAGAGAAGAAAAATGCATCATGGCGCTGTCTTCGCTTGTTCATTGAGCACGTGGTGGTGATTCCTGGGTCAGGTTGCCCAAACTTGTTTACAAGCTAACGAAAGATGCCAGGGATGCCTGCCAATTCTGTAGCAACAAGGCGTCTCATTCAGTATCTGAAGGAAAACATCTGGTACAATTAGAAGTTGAGGACAGTCTGGACATCACCTTTGCTCTGACTAGCCCATATGGTACCTTTATAGGAATCAGAAAGAGGAGAAAAAGGCTCCCCTTGTTCCAGGGCTCACGCTGTGGTGGGCGAAGCACAGGCTGAGCATGAGAATTCATCCCGTCTGCCCTTGTGCAGTAAACAACTGACACAACCGCAGAGCACCTGCCAACACTGCTTTGCAGGGTCACAAAAACGGTAAAAACCAGAAAAAGCACTAGACTTGGAGTCAGAAAAATTCAAACCATTGCCTTCGGTTATACTAGACGACTTTAGAAAAGTTACTAAACTCTGATCAGTTGCCCTCAATTTGTAAAATGGGAATAAAAGGAATGAATATGAGTAGCTCTTAGAAGTGTGACAGTGAAGTAAGGGATATGAGAGCTCTAGAACAATCCCTGGCATATCGTAAATGCTCAACTAATACGTGCTAACCTAATTACCCACGTGAAGTTTTTAAGCATAGTCTAATATGGAAAAAAACATACACCCTAAACTCAACCTGATCACACAGGTGGGAGGTTCCCACTAACAGCAGCTCCTGGCCCTCCAGAGAAGAGGAAACGTTTTTCTGGTATGGGGTGTGTTGCTGAGACTTTAAATGCGGCAGTGCTTGGGAGGGAGTTAGTTCACAGGCTGTAAGTTGTCTCTATCAGTGATCAGGCAGCCCACAAGCCCCTCTTGATGAATAGGATTACCACCCCAGATTCTTGGAAAGATAAGTTTGTATGAAAAGACATAAGAAATTAAGAGAAAGGAAAGAAGGGGAAAATTTCTTAGCTATAAAACCTTTTATTTCTATAAAACATCTCTTAAAATTCAGAAATTCAGATGTGAAACTTGGACATCTGTCCACATCTCATGCCTTAGGGAAAAAGGCGAGGAGCAGGCATCACTTGCTGTCATCAGGAGCAATCAGCACGGAGGCTGAGGGTATTAACGGTGGATGTGGGTTCCCTGTTCACTCCCCCGGGACAGAGCTAGGAAGGTAGCGGCTGCATTTGATAAGAGACGGTACAGAAACACAGGCAAGAGGAGGCTTCAAGGATGCCTCTGGGTGGGGAACAGGCGAACGAGTTCCAACAGCTGCACTTCTTTGTCTAGAATGTTCTCTAGAGGGCAATGATGATGAGAGTCCCCTAAGGCACACTATAGGTACTGAATTCTGTGGACCCAGAATTATCACTTTAATACAGACAGGATAAACTGGCGTTCCTTAATTCTGGCTTTTTTTCCTCCTCAACAAACCTTCACTGGCCCTTTGCCAAGTGGTCAGAAATCACGACCTTCAATACATCAGCTGAGAAGAGTTCCAAGGACTAACAAAAACTTTTTCCTCTTCCTTAAACAAGCTGGATTTATTCTAAATCTTCCCTTTACCTTAGACGGTATGTCAGTCACAGGGCAGGAAGGAACAGCCTCTTGCTGTCAGCTCCCCAAAAAAGAAGGGAGGGAATTTGAGAAATAATTTTAAAAATGTAACAGCTGAGAGTAGGAACCCCTGTAAGCAGCAGTCCTCATTAGGGCCGCTCCCCCCACAGCCAGAGGACAAGCACGTGAAGAACAGGGACTCATCCCATCACTGAGAAACAAAGATTCACTCTAGAGAAAGCCAATAGTAAAGAATAGCTATTTGCCATTACCCAGCAAAATACAATTGGCCAAATCACTTTGGGTTAATGTTCAACAGGTGGGAAAATAAAGCAGCAATAGCCACTTGCGCATCACACTTCCCACCCTTCCTTTCGTGGGGAATGAATCCACAGATCCTGAGCCAGATATCCTAAGCCCCGGATCTTTTAGCAGCTCAGAAATGAACCTGGCTGCATTAGTGCTTACGTGTACCCAGCCAATGGGTGTGAGGGTCCAAAGTGTTAACACTGGAAGGAAAATATTTTATTATAAGACAACAACAAAAATTCAAGATAACTCGCTGGTTTTCTCTGCTCTTAACCTATGCAAACACATCAATTTGAATCCAGAACGATCCAGTGCAGCCACCAGAGCCCAAGTGGAAAAACTCTCCGTTGCGCCCTCACCTCCGGCTGCGCTGATCGAGGTGCACCCAAACCCTCACACGCCACTCCCTCAGGGGGACCCTACAACTCGGAACATAGAGACACGCTGCCCAATAAAGCTATAAAAGACACACAGACATACTCTCAGACCTGTTCTTCACCAACGTTTAAATAGTATTGCTTTAGGGAGAAGACTTTATTTTAAAAAATAAATTTCAAAAAGAAAGCACATTTAAAACATCAGGTTTTAGTGATCAGGGTAGGTAAAGTACTTTTATTATAAACTTCAGGATCTAAAAAGTAATCTGTTACATTTACTAAGATAAATCTGAGATGACTTTTTTTTATCAAGCATGTGTGCCCCGCACAGTGACGCTGTGAGCCTCAGGCAGGGAGTGAGTCGGCTCCATCCCTTCTTTAGAAGTGCGATCAGCCAGATGAAAGAAAATTATGCCGATCCTCAGCTAGCGTATACTGATTAGGATCATTCTGGTTTATTACTCAGGCATTTGGGCTATGAAGAGTTTAGGCAAAGATGCCTCCATTCTTGAACTCTGAAAGCCAAACTAGAAACTCAAGGGTAGCCTGTTCTTTTTTTAATGATATTTAGAAGACTTTCTACATTTAAAAGAGTTATGATCCAACTGGTTCTGTAAGCCCAAGCATGAAAATCTTTACCTTGTGGCAAGAGACCCACAGAACTGGTCAGTAGTAAGACTGAGGTCAGATATTGGAAAAATTACCCTAGCCCAGAGTTATAGACAGTGACCATTCAGGAACAGAGATGCTGCTGGCAGAAACCACAGCTAAGTGGGTGACTGCAGACAAAAAGGGCTGAAGAGACCTCAGTAGGTCATCTAGGCCATCCTCCTGCCTCTAAACGAGACAAATGCCTCTCTACCAGAGTTACTTGCAATTGCACTCACAGGCAGGGGACCCTAGGTCTCTTTTATGTTATATTTACTTTTTAAAGATTCCTAAAGGCAGCATCTTTACAAGGTGGAGCTGCAGGGAGCTTCAGGGACTCGATGGGTCTGAGCAGAAGTACAGAGCGAGCCCTCTCCTGGGGACTCGCAGCAGGAACCCCGGGAGAAGAGGACAGTGCAGTCCCTGAGAGGCGGCCGAGGCGTGCGGGGTAAGCACCCTCGCACTCCGGGATGGGGGCAGCTGCGGCACAGCCTGTTCCGCAGGAAGGTGAAGTGTCAGGGGGTGAAGAGCCAACAAGTCAGCAGCTGAGGGCCCACAACTAAGCCCCCTTGCCTGGGAATTTCTATCCCCAATTTCCTAAATTAACCCTCCCCCTCAAAAGCAGTGGCCCTCGACGGGATGAATTTGTCGCGGGGGACATTTGGCAACGTCTGGAGACATTTCTGGTTGTCATCACTGGGAGTGGGGTGGGTAGAGGCCAGGGATGTCACTGAACAACCTACAATACACAGGACAGCCTCCTACAACAAAGAACGATGTAAGTGTCAACAAGGCGAGGCCGAGAAACCCTGTTCTGGAGGGAGTACTTTACTTACAAGATTGCGAATCCAGCGTGAGCCAAGGCCCTTGGAACTCAGACAACCGTGAATGCCCTCTACCTCAAGTCCTAAGGTGTGATCAAGCCACTGCCTCGTTGAGAAGTCCCCAGTTATCCCAGAGCGTTCCACAAATGTCCCATCAGCTGCTACCGGTTCAATTTCCAGCCAATACGATTAAAATCTCAGATTCTTTTGTCTTCTTCCTCTTCTGAAAAAATTCTGCTACTTCCTTCTCAGAGCCAGCGCTACCCCAACTGCCACTGCCAGGATGGCAACGGCAGCGGCCCCTCCGAACAGCAGTACGGACTTGCCCTCGGACAAGGACATGGCCTTCGCTTTCCCAGCAGGGGACGGCTCCTCTGTGAGCCTCTCTCTCCTTCCAGCTGTCTCCTCCTCGCTCGGCAGCGTCTCAGCAGGTTCCGGCGCAGGGGTCGCCGCCTCCTCCACGTCAGCGGGCTCAGCTGTTGCTGCTTCCACCTCTTCTTCGTCAAGTTCCACAAACAAAGACGTCGCAGGGCTGGCCTTCTCGACTGCAATCGCTTCTGCATCGGGTCCCCCTGTCTCCAGCAAGGACGTGGCAGTGACATGTGGAAGCAAGGGTGCCGGGGCTTCGGGGAACGCCCCCCGCAGCTCTCCGGCAGGCAGGACCCCAGAAGCCCCAGCGGCCTCTTCCGTGCCCTCAGGCACTTCTTCCTTCTCCACGTGCACGATGTCAGAATTGGAGGAGTTGTTCTCACTCTTCTCTCCGGCGCCGTTGCTGTCTAAGCTTTTCACTTCTTCAGGATCCATTGCAATCTGCTGCCAGGATTCGGGACCCAGAGACACGGGCAGGCTTTCTGTGTGCCAGCTCTGGCTCGCCGACAGCGAGACAGGCAGGCTCTCTGACTGCCAGGAGGTGGTCACAGTCGGAGACTCGGGAGGACTGACTTGTCCAGAGTTGTCACTGGGCAGGATATAAATGTCATTGCTATCTTCTGCGACGACTCCAGGGTACTCCTCCTCCTCTGACTCCAGATTAAAGACAGTGCCCTAGAAAAGGAGGATTAGAGTCAATATAAAGAATGGCAAATATTTAAAAAATAAATGTCAATCTGAAAAAACAATTCTTTCCTAAACTGAAGTTCTAGGAATAAATACATTGTTTAAACCTACATAGTTTCTGAATTGAATGCATTTATTTATAGGCCAATGAAGAATTTCTGACAGTCCTCTGACCGGTTTTCCTGAAACTAAAAAATCAAAAGTTAATTTATATTCAATGTAATTCAGACACAGGTTGAGCATCCTCCCATCCAAGTACTAACCAGGCCCGACCCTGCTTAGCTTCCGAGATCAGACCAGATAAGGTGCGTTCAGGGTGGTGTGGCCGTAGATAGGTTGAGCATCCTTAATCTGAAAATCTGAAACCTGATACGCTCCAAAATCTGAAACGTTTTGAGTGCTGACATGACACCGCAGTGGAAAATTCTACACCTGACGTCACGTACAGGCTGCAGTCAAAACACAGAACTTTGTTCATGCAGAAGATTATTAAAAATGTTGTATATAAGGTGTATATGAAACATAAATGAATTTCATGTTTAGACTTGGGTCCCATCCCCAAGACATCTGATTATGTATATGTAAATATTTCATAATCTGAAAATATCCAAACACTTCTGGTCTGAAGCATTTCAGATAAGGGATACCCAACCTGTATACTCAATGCAATAATTCCTATAAAACAGCAGAGAAAACAAAGGCAAGACCTTTCATCACTTAGGGTATAAAAATAATGCCACAGTTAAAGTGCTATTAAGAGTTCAGATGGGAAAATGACTTCTTTTAGCGAGGGTCAGGGAAGGCAGGGAGACCACAGAAAGCTTCATGGAGGCCAATGCTGTGTGTGGAAACTATTAATAAAAAATACAAAAAACAAAGAACCAAACAAACAAGAAAGCTTCATGGAGGAACCAGCACTTATACTGGACATCTGAAGAATGGGTAAGATTTTGGCAAGTGACGGCACGTAGAAGCCAACGCCAGCAAAGGCACAGAGGTAGAACAAACGGGGACCAGCACGTGGCCCAGTTTAACGAGAGCACGGTGCACGTGGACAGGAGCAGACATCCAGTTAGCACAGGGCCCTGGAGGACCGTGAATGACAGAGCGCTAAGAAATACAGACTTTACTCAACAGGCAACAGTGAATCACTGAAGTCTTTGAGGTACAAAATTACTATCAGAGCTCTGCTTTAAAATTCCTCTGATAGCAGTGCCAGAATGGAGACAAACTAGAAATGCAGGGACTCTCGCGTCCTTCCTTAGACAGAGTCTCAGCAAAAGCGATCGAGACCAGTAGTGTAGTTCTCACTTCCATGTGCCTGCTGCTTCCTGGGGACTGTGTTAGCATGAGGGTTACAAGGAAGAATGGAACCCATTTCCTGTTCCTACAAAACGTACTGTCCAGCTGTGAAGACTGACATACGAATAACTAATTTCCACATGACACAGTAAGCTTCAAGGCAGGTGTGTGCACAGGAGGCCAGGTGAACCCAGAGGTTAGACCTACCTGGTAAAGGGCAGGAAGGGAACTGATGGAATGTAATGTCACAGAAGTCTACAGAAAGTTTTACGAAAAAGCTAGACAATACTTTTATAAATGTTACAGAGAGTCTGAACAGGATATAGAAAGTAAATTAATTCCTACTTCATTTTACGATTATGGCTGCCATTCCTCTGAACAAGAATAATTTCATTCTTCAACCAAGACCAAAAACTTTCTGTGTACACCCAGGATCAAATATAAATCAGAAATGTCTTTATTAGCACCACAAAAAAAGAAATCAGAAATACAAATAAACAAATCACACGGTCATAATATCCTACTGTGCCAGTTTCTACCTCAGCCCTTGCTCCAACCTCCTTAGGAAGAGGTCCTGGCAGGCATCAAGGATATTGCATAAATACGGAATAAGCAGAGAGACAAAATAATACAGTAATTTACAACACGAAATTTATAGTCAAAAGGAACTGGTTTGAATCTCAGTTCCAACTGTGTACCAGCTGTGTGAATTTGGATACCTTGCTTAACCTTTTAAACTGTAATTTCTTCATAAATAAAATGGGGATGGCTGACTTGATAAGACTGTTTTAAAAATTAGGTCTAGTATTTATAGTGCTTAGCATAGCACCTTGGACACAGGAAATGATAAGTTATGCTATTTCTTCACCACTGTTATTACTGTCTGTGTTTTTGGTGGTAGGTGGTAGGTAAAGAGCTACTCTAAAATGCCAAGTAGACAGAACAATGAAGAAGTGAAAGCAATTTGAAATAACACCCTTCCCCTGGTTAGGGAAGATAATTTACAAACTTTCCCCTCCTTTTTCATCTCTTCCAAGTAGAGACATCACAAAACTGGTGAAATCTCTCTTTAGAACACTACAATCCCGTAGGATACAATCAGGTAAACTGGAGGGGCCATGGGCTTTGAAGGGCAAAAGGGCTTCCAGCAGGACAAGCTTTTGAGCATGACAGCTCACCTCAGCCTTGGGGAGGTCCCTTTGAATCTAGGCCCTGGGGAAGGTCCAGAAGAGGAAGTGCGGGGGTTGGGGAGGGAAGGCGAGGGAGGACATTCAGGCTTTAGGGGGTTGGTTCAGTTCAGTCAGGTAAGAAAGAGATGAAGATCTTAACCAGAAGCTGCAATTGTATCTCAAACATACACATTCGGCAGGGATTTTCATTAGCATTCTTTTTAATATGGAAGGATTGGAAACCTTTAAGAAAGGTTAAAAATAGGCCAGGCACGGTGGCTCACGCCTGTAATCCTAGCACTCTGGGAGGCCGAGGCAGGTGGATCGTTTGAGCTCAGGAGTTGGAAACCAGCCTGAGCAAGAGCGAGACCCCGTCTCTACTAAAAATAAAAAAAGAAATTAATCGGACAACTAAAAATCTATAGAAAAAATTAGCCAGGCATGGTGGCGCATGCCTGTAGTCCCAGCTACTCGGGAGGCTGAGACAGAAGGATCGCTTGAGCCCAGGAGCTTGAGGTTGCTGTGAGCTAGGCTGACGCCACGGCACTCACTCTAGCCTGGGGCAAAAGAGTGAGGCTGTGTCTCAAAAAAAAAAAAAAAAAAAGAATGAATACGAACTAACAGATCAAAGAAAGATGACAAAGATGCTGCAGGCAGCAGGAAGAGCATTTAGTGGCGCTGGAAGGTATGGCAGTATATGCAGGCTGCTAGCTCCTCAGTGTTCCAAAGCACAAGGCAGGGAATGAGGACAGATGAAGCCAAGGAAGCAGAGATCAGGACAATGCCAATGCGTGGAAAGGAAAATATCAATGTCTACCTGGACATAAAACTTTGCCTCTATCTTTGTCAGACTCAGCAAGACTGAGGGGAAGAGACAAGATTTTAGTTTATTGAGAAATGAATTAAATTCCTGCCCCCCTGTATGGAACCTCTTACCATCAATAATTCAGAGCAGAAAAAATGAATCTAAGGTACCACCTGGCCATTAGGTAATGGCTCAGTTTGAATTTTATAAAATAGAGTAGTTCTACATCTGAAATCTATTTCTAATTATCTGACTCTTTCATTTAAAAAGCAAGAGGGCAAAGTCATACAATATTTAGAATAATACATTATCCCTTCTTGAGCACATTAATGTTTTCCTAGGAAACCAAATATAAATTTTTAAAAGGTTATGGCACAGTGAAAAATATTAGAGGAGGTAAAGCCAATCTTTCCTCTCTATTCCTAGAGCCATCATTTAGCCCAAATTTGGCTTAATCATGTACTAGGTGTTCCACATAAGAGGGAAGGGTTATCTCAAGGTACACAAGTGCTGTACTAAATTCCCAAGCCCTGTTTCCTTATTCATGTAGATGCTGGTGTTCTTAACATTTTGGGGAGCAGAAAATGTTTGCAAACATGATGAAAGGTGTGAGATCACTCCCTTAAAATTGTGCATTTGTTGGCCAAGTATGGTGGCTCACACCTGTAATCCCAGTATTTTAGGAGGCTGAGGCAGGAGGATCACTTGAGGCCAGGAGTTCAAGACCACCCTGGACAACATAGCTTCTCTACAAAAATAAAAAATTAGCTGGGCGTGGTGGCATGTGCACATAGTCCTAGCTGCTTGGGAGGCTGAGGCAGGAGGACCACTTGAGCCCGAGAGTTCAAGGCTGCAGTGAACAATGGTCAGGCCACTGCACTCCAACCTGGGTGACAGAGTAAGATGCTGTCTCTTTAAAAAAAAAAAAAGTGTACATTTGTACAAAGCAGCATATCATTTTAAGGGATATTCAGGCTCTCTGAAGCATATCCATTGACCCCAATTTAACACTCCTGATCTGGCTCCAGCAGGGTCTGGCTTAAATTCCATCCTTTCTGTACCCCTATATCCAAACCCCCTCTTATTTCTCCTGAACTCCTAGATAGCTCTGAGTCTGGGCCACACAAAGTATCGCAATGATATATTTTGTACCACACTTCGGCATATTTTTACATGTACTAGTCATCTCCCCAACTAGATTATAAATCCTTCAAGGGGAGAAAACATGTTTTAAACTTCTTTGTTATTCCCCAAGTAATGCCTAACATGGGCCAAACAAATGGTGATGCTCAATAAATGCTTGGCTGACAGGAAACCTGGTCCCATCTCTGATACGAAAGAGGCCCTGAACATTAGCCATCTGGATTTCCTCAGGTACTGTCGAGTACAGCTCTGTATTCATCTCTTTACTTCCACGTACATGGACTGCGCCTGTGATTTTGCTGTCTAAGTTGACACAGCACTGGTGCTGAAGACAGAGTTCAAACCCCCATCTCAGGACTCAAGCCACACTGCCCCACCCACCCAGAATGCGCTCCCCCGCAATTCCACCCGTCTGAATCCTCTCATTACTTCTAAACTCAGAGGACTTACCTGTTACTCTCTGCTGTAAAAATACAGTACATAGTGTGTATCTGCCTTATTTTCCTAATGATAAACTTCTGGAGACTACGAGTATATTTTTGTAACATTTTTGTTGTTGGTTTCTTTTCTCAGCCCCATTTCCCTGTGTGCCTCACAGGATTGCATGCATATTTATTCCATTAATATGATTATATATTATATATAATTAGCATAATTATATTAATAAAATAATTAACCTTAAAGTCTTTGGGAAATTCGACAAGTTGGTCTAGGCCTAGCTCTTTCCTGCTGAAAGAGCTCTCACTTCTCTTTCTGCATGATTGCTGCCTGGGAACCACCAACCCACGCAGATGCAGCGTTCTTTCTGTGCAACATAACATGTCCCACTATCTGCTGCTCTAGACCTGCCAATCTCTCTGTTTTCCAACTTCGACTATACCCAGAGAAGAAAGACACTCAGTGGAGGTCTGAACAGTACTAAATCATTTCAGAACTGCCTTTTCGTAAGTAAAGCTCAGTTTAGGATGTATCATAAATAGCTCAAACACAAAAGATTCAGAACATAATAAATACCTTCTATGTCCTAGAAGTCTCCTGTTATTCCGAGGCATGGTCCCTCCAAGCTACCTAAGTTGGATTCTAAAGCTCATTTAATTAATCATTTCTGCTTTTCAACACAAGTCAAGATGTGACTGTATGCCTTTAAAGAAGCCTTTCTTGCTTAAGCCCTACTCTAGTGCACAACTATTTCTTTTCTTTGTACTGATGGTCTCTGATTTATGATTTTTTGATTTTACCACGGGTTTATCAAGGTATTAAATGCATTTTCAATTTACCATATTTTTGACTTATGATTGAGTTTATTGGGATGTACCCCATCATAAATTGAGGAGCATTTGTATTCTACAATACCTATTTAAAAATTTGTACTTTCATGGTGGCTTTCTTGATACTTTTTTTTTTTTTTTTTTTTGAGACAGAGTCTCACTCTGTTGCCTAGGCTACAGTGCCGTGGCATCAGCCTAGCTCACAGCAACCTCAAACTCCCGGGCTCAAGCGATCCTCCTACCTCAGCCTCCCGAGTAGCTGGGACTACAGGCAGGCACTACCATGCCTGGGTACTTTTTTCTATATATTTTTAGTTGTCCAGCTAATTTCTTCCTCTATTTTTAGTAGAGACAGGGTCTCGCTCTTGCTGAGGCTGGTCTCGAACTCCTGAGCTCAAACGATCCACCGGCCTCGGCCTCCCAGAGTGCTAGGAGTACAGGTATGAACCACTGTACCCTGCCAGTCTTGCATTTAAATTTAAAAATTTTCATCAAAAATATTAAAAACACTTAAAAAATATTATTAAACCCCTACCTCCTGAGTTATTTGGTATGTTCTTTATTCTTTTTTTAATATGTTCTTTATTCTTAATCTTGGAATCACATCCGCTCCCACTTTCTGTTCATACTCTACAAGTTTTATAATCTGTTTTCATGCCATGTCAAAAGATGTAGCCTTGCCTCATAATTGCACAGCTCTTCAAACAGAAGGGTTATCAAACGGTCAGAGAGGTCCTAAGTGCTCACAGACAGGAATTTTCAACAAGTTACTTACCTGCACTTCTAAAAACAGAACCTCTAATAGCAAGAACTGATTTAAAAGGCAAAAGCAGAAACAAAATAAAAAAAGAGCCGTAACACAAAAGGTAAAAATTTTCATTCTCAGAAAAGAGACTTTTAGGGCTCTAAGCCAAGATAAGTGAAATGGAAATTTCAAAAGTTCCATCACGAAGAAATAAGGGAAAAGTTAAAAAACTGACACAAAATTTAGCACAAAATAACTTTCACCCTTATTTTTAACAGCTCAAAGGTAACAAAAGATTGAAGAACATGCTTTGTTCCACAACTAGAGGACTTTTTCATCTCATCTAAATTGTCAAGGCTGGGTACATTGGCTCATGCCTGTAATCCTAGCACTCTGGGAGGCCAAGGTGGGAGGATTGCTTGAGCTCAGGAGTTCAAGACCAGCCTAAGCAAGAGTGAGACCCCCACCTCTACTAAAAATAGAAAAATTAGCCAGCCATGGTGGCAAGCGCCTGTAGTCCCAGCTACTTGGAAGGCTGAGGCAGGATTGCTTGAGCCCAAGAATTTGAGGTTGCTGTGAGCTCTGCCGATGACACGGCACTCTAGCCGGCAACAGAGGGAGACTCTGTCTCAAAAAAACAAAAATAAAACAACAACAACAAAAAACAAGTTTGTCAAATTACAACTTTGGAATAACATATTGCTTAATAGCCATTTCAAATTAAATACCTTTTTTCCTTGTTCTCATGGCCTCCCTACTTTAGACTTTATTTCTGTATTTAGGACATGTGACATTTTAATGAAGATTCACCAAACATTTTGTGCTCTTATGTAAGAAGTCTGAAGGAAAGAACAGATGACTACCAGAGGAAGGTTTTACTCCTGGGGACTGATTCATATAATGCAAAAATATAAAAATGGCAGCCTTTCTTTTAACAATTACTGGTATTAATGAAGAATAGGCTTTCACTAAAAGAAAAAGAGCTGATTTGGATAATAGAATACCTAAAACTTAGCATATTAGAAAAATAACATATACAGGTAGTCTTAGCACCATCCTGACAATCTAAATTGCTAACACAAAATATTTGTACTGCTGGGAGTATCCATCTCTTTAGCCCCAGTAATATAAAAAAAAAAAAAAACACAAAGGAGGAACTTCAAGGTCTCAAAAACATAAAAGTAGTTGGGAGCAAACATCAGAGTTTAAATGTACACAAAGAATTAAAGAACTATGTCTTTTTTTAAAAAAATAAATGAAGTCCAGAGAGCTTTAGTAACTTACCCAAGGTCCCTTAGCTTGCTGTGAAGAACTGGACAGCTATAACAACAGGTAACCCTAATATAACTCTTACCATGTGCCCTTTTAAAGACTTCAACTAATCTATTTAAATCTCACCATAATGCTATGTTTATTATTATTTCCACTTTACAGACAAGGAAACTAAAGCAACTGAAGAGGATAAATAATTTTCCCAATGTCATGAAGCTGAGATTCAAGCCCAGGCATTTCACCTCCAGGGCTCATGCCCAACTCTTAGGCTGAAGTCCCCTGATCCCCATTCTGGTGCTTTTCCAACCATATCATAGTGCCTTCTGAATTATGGACAGAAGAAGACAGAACAAGTTATTCTTGATGTTTTCTTCAAGCAAACACACAAAGATACATGCACAAAACTCTTCAATTAAAAAGGGAAGTAGATGACCTTGAGTATATGAGGGGGTACTATACTTCATTCCTGATACATTTTGGTTTCCATTTTTGCTTTGAGCTCTAGGTTTTCTAATTTTGGAAGGTGGAGATTTGGACCCTCCCATTCATGGTCCCTTTCTAAGAGAAGAGAGACAGGCTGGGTTTTGCTGTTCTTGTTATTCCAAAAGCCCTGGCTTGGGGCCTGTGTTCACACTGGCTCTCAGCCTGGTCAAATGCAATGTTCTTGAGAGATGGGGACCTAATTATTACCACAGTAGCAGCCAGGAGAGGAAAGAGTGTGAATTAAGTACTCAGTTAAAAGGAAAGATGATTTCTTAAAAAAAGAAAAAGAAAAAGGAAGTGGAGAAGAAACAGATGGAGATAAAGGGAATATATTAAAATAGATATAAAATATAAATATAACTTTGCTTTGGTGGTAGGCACTAAGTAAAAAACAGCTTAGCAATCATTCAAGACCATTTCAAAAATACGTTAGTTAGCTACTTCACAATGCATTGACTGCATTTTGTTGTTTTGCTTTTTTTTGGTTCACATCAATTATAAATTATTCTGCCATCTTAAGCAGTATTTCACCTTCTGAGTCAGAGCTGCTAAGCTGAGCACCTACGGACTTAACTTTTCCATCTGAAGATGCTTTGGCAAAATTCTAGAGCCCAGCTACGATGCTAAACTCATCTAAGGAGGGACTCATTTCCTGAAGATATGCCAACAACCCCTTATCATTATTTCTCAGACTTTACATAATATTTATCTCTCAAGTATTCATCCTACAAAATGGAAACAGATAATTGCTTTTCTCCAAACAGGACACTAACAACCAAACGCTTCTTAGAAAACCATTAACCTAAAATAGGAAAATGGAAAGTATGAAAGAAATTACAGAAGTAATTTTCCACCCAACATGAAGACCAAGACCCACAAAAAATACAGAAGACAACACAGTAAACATTCACACCCACGTGTACAACAGAATTCACAAAACAAGACTTACCCTTACTGTACTAAATTGATTTTAGCTGCAACCCACTTCATGGATTTCAGATCACCTATGTGTCACCTCCCACAGTATGAAAACTCTCCTAGCAAATTCTTAACCTGAAAGTTTCCAAGAGATAAACAAATGCACAAAAAGCTTTTCAAGGTTTGCTATTCTTAAAATAGAAATGAGAAGCTTCATGTCAAAGAGGAAAACGACAGACTAATTTTATCCAAAATACTTAAATATTATGACAGCCAGATGACATTTCCCCCAGTAATCTTTTATGTAACTTAAAATTAAACATCTTTCATAGTAAGTCTAATACATGACAATGGAGAAAATAAAAACAAGCCTTACCACAGTGGACTTGCATTGCCCTTTGCAGGAGACAGACCTGCTTCTAATGCAGCAATGCAATACCAGGAAATGAAAGAGAGTGAGAAAGAGGAGGGAGGAAGCAAGGATGAGTCAGGGAGAATCACAGCACACCAGCCAGTCTGTGCCCTCACTGGGCTGCAGGGCAAATAAAAGTCAGAATCAACACTCAAAGGAAGCTTCAGTCAGACTTAAGGAAAGGAAAAAAAAGCACTCTTTAGTGACACATCTGAAAACCTGACCTTTGTAAAAATGTAACATTTTCACAAAACACTTTCTTTCAAATCATTATCTTTGTGACATAGAAAAGCTATTCTTCCCTTTTCGTAGTTGATAAAACTGAGGCTCAGAGAAGTTAAATAAATTCCCCCCAAAACGTAAGGCTAGTATTTGGCAGAACTGAGGCCAGAAACAGATCTTGTGATTTCCAATCCTGTTCTAAACTCACCGTTCCCTGGCTAAAAAGGCAGAGAATAAAAAAGTAAGGTAGAAAGAGAAAACTAATAATATAAAAAACAAACAAAAATCCCTATAATTCTAATGACAATATAAACAGCAATAGAGAAGTTACACTGCAGTTCTAGTTCTGAAAATCTAATTGCTAATTATAGTTCAGATGTGTGCTCCTAACTGAACTTACATTTCTAATTGTACATCAGTTACTGCCTCCTTTTGCCTTTTCATTGCACTTTGAACATCCCACAGCACGTAACATACTACACGTAGTTATTTACATTTACATCTCCTCAACCATATCTAAGTTCAAAAGTGGGGCCTATTTTTATTCAACTTTCGTATGCTCAGAACCTCGCATGGTGTCTAGCATGGTACATGCAGTCAATTAAGGTTTGCTGTATACTGAAAATTAATCTCTGAAGGGCTTAAACAGCATTCTAGATATTAACTCATCTTCAGAAAATTCTTATAAAATGTGCAGGTACTATTAAAGTGATTTCATTAGTAAACTAGAGTTTATAAATAATCTGAAGAATATGCAGGAAAATTATTCACCCTAAAGCCACGCGGTTAGATAATAATGAATACTCCTAGGCCATTCTGCTTCTTAAGGAAAATCAACAGAAACAGCATGAGTTGGGGCTCCTGTGATTGCTGTTCCACAGAACAGATGTGTCTATTCCATTTCGAATGGCATAGAGAAACATGTTTCACCCTCAGGCGACAGTGAAGATCAGTGACTATGCATGCTCAGAAGTACGCCAAGAATCTTTCACACCTAAGGTATAAAAGTTACAACTATATGACCTAAGTCCAAGTTTGAATAATGCTGGTGACTGAAGTAACTAGGAAGAAAATAATATAGATCTGTGTTTAAAAAAAAAAACCCTCAGTTTGAGGTCACTTTAAAGTGGTTATGTTACATCTAAAACTCAATAAGTTGCACTGTAGGATGCTTAAGAAAAAAAATAATAAACATCAATAACTGCTTTTCTCAACATCAGTACCAAGGAAAAACATCCCAATGTACTAAGAAGAAAACAATCACAAAATATAGGTCATAGAAGAAGCAAAACTATCTGTAGAACTCCAAAAAGCATTTGTCTCAGCCATTTCTGTTACTAATACAGAGAGAATACTATTTTTCTTCTGCAAATCAACATGCCCAAAGTCTGCCTGTCCTATCCAACTATGCGCTCTTGTTCCATTCATCCCACAGACCATGGCTGCCTGCTCCTCCTCCTCCTCTGCAGGTGTTCAAAACTAGCTGCACTTTGAGAGCTAGGCAATTTGTTATACCCTGATGCTGTGTTCAAGTGCCTAAAGACAGAACCATTCCCTGCGGAAATCATACTATGGACTTTATATAACAGACATGTGACAACATGCAATCAAACTAAATGATTCTCTCCTGGAATGCTTTTAAGAGCTGTCAGTGCAATGTCTAAAACAAAATACCTTAAAGATGATTCGTGTTGACAGCCTGTATCAAAGACTACATTTTCACCAGTGAGCCAAAAAAGCAGTATTTTTTGGTTTTAAACACAAGCAAATGTTGAGCTTAGACCTAAAAACACGAAATATGGATTGGGCATTCAAATTTAGAGATAAAATACTCGTGAACTAGTTATCCACGTAGTAGCTCTTTTCTTTTAGCACATTTTTTTTTTTTTTTTTTTTTTTTTTTTTTTTTTTTTTTTTTTTTTTTTTTGAGACAGAGTCTCACTATTTTGCCCGGGCCAGAGTGAGTGCCGTGGTGTCAGCCTAGCTCACAGCAACGTCACACTCCTGGGCTCAAGCAATCCTTCTGCCTCAGCCTCCCAACTAGCTGGGACTACAGGCATGCGCCACCATGCCCAGCTAATATTTTCTATATATTTTTAGTTGTCCAATTAATTTCTTTGTATTTTTAGTAGAGACAGGGTCTCGCTCTTGCTCAGGCTGGTCTTGAACTCCTGAGCTCAAACAATCTGCCCGCCTTGGCCTCCCAGAGTGCTATGATTACAGGCGTGAGCCACCGCGCCCGGCCTAGCACAGTTATTTGAGTTAAATAAAATATTTACTTTCTCTGTAACAAACTGCAATCACCAAACAAACTGTGATGCACCACATCATAATAAAACTGAAATCAAGAAGGGAATACATAATATTCCCTGCATTTTTCTTCTTCCTTTGTTGTAAAGTTCCACATAGGCTAAATGGAAATTAACCTGGGGTGTCTCCTGGCTCTCCCACAAACCATACACTACACTGGCCAAAATTTTTTAAAACCTACTAAAGTAGAAAGAAAATAACAATAATAATAAAGTGTCACAGTGTTCATTTTTAAGAACAGCTTTAAAATATTTTTATTTTCCTACGACAGATGCTCAGCATTTCATTCAAAAACATTTACCAAGCAACTAAACCTAATACATTCCATATTAGCACCAATATTAATTACATTTCCACTTTTGAAAATCAACTCAAAGCCTCAGATACATAGTTGCTAAAAAGCAATAATGTGCCCTATATTTTATGAAAAGTACTCTCACTACAAAATCACTAACTGTTGGATAAATTACAACAAACATAGCTTAACAAACATATCTAGAATCAAAGAAGAAGGCTGGGTGCAGTGGCTCACACCTGTAATCCTAGCACTTGGGGAGGCTGAGGCAGGAGGATCACTTGAGGCCAGGAGTTTGAGAGCAGCCTGGGCAATAAGCAAGACCCTGTTTCTATGAAAATTTCTTTAAAAATTAGCTGGGTATGGTGGCACGTGCCTGTAGTCCCAGCTACTCAAGCAACTTTAGTAGGATCACTTGAGCCCAGGAGTTAGAGGCTGCAGTGAGCTATGATGACACCACTGTACTCTAGCCCAGGCAACAGAGCAAGACCTTGTCTCAATCAATCAATCAATCAAATATGAAAAACTACTAAAGAATTACTACAAAGAAAAAAATTCAATAGAGAAGTGGGCAAATGACACGAACCCATGGTATTTCACAGACAACAGAAAAAGAGGCTAAAGCTCCTTAGTGCTCACAGAAATGCAAATTAAATCCACAATGAATTATCAATTTATACCCGTAAGTAATGAAAAATTAATAAGTCTCTAAATATGATACAAAGTGGTATCCTGGATTAGATCCTGGAAGAGAAAAAAGACATTACCAGAAAATGCGTGAAATCCATATAAAGTCGGCAATTTAGTTAATTTAATGTACAAATATTAATCTCTTGGTTTTGACAAAGGTATGGTTATGTAAGATGTTAACACTAGGAGAAACTGGGTAAAAAGTATATGAGAGCTCTTGGTTTTATCTTTGCAACTTTTTATAAATCCAAAATTATTTCAAAATAAACTTATTTTAATAAATGATTTAAAAATTAACAACTTACAATACTGTTGAGGAAGATGTAGAACATAAAAAACTCATATTGTTGACAGACTATAACCTGGAAAACCACTCTGGAAAACACTTTGGCATTATCCTATAAATTAGAACATACCTTTTTTTTTTTTTTTGAGACAGAGTCTCGCTCTGTTGTCCCAGGTAGAGTGCAGTGGTGTCATCATAGGTCACTGCAACCTCAAACTCCTAGGCTCTAGTGATCCTCCTGCCTCAGCCTCCCAAGTAGCTGGGACTACGGTTGTGTGCCACCATGCCTGGTGAACTTTTTCTATTTTTAGTAGAGACGGGGTCTCACTCTTGCTCAGGCTGGTCTCAAACTCCTGACCTTAAGCGATCCTCCTGCCTCAGCCTCCCAAAGTGCTAAGATTACAGGTGTGGGCCACTGCACCCAGCCTAGAATGTATCTGTACTCTATGACCCAAAAATTCTATTCCCAAGTGTAAATCCACAGAAACTCTTGCATGTATGTATAAAAATGTTTTTAACAGTGATGTTTGTAATAGCAAAAAGGTGGAATTGTCCACTGACGAGATTATAGATAGGTAAACTGTGGTACATTTACACAACGAAATATCAAACGCCACCCAGTGAATCAACCTAGAGTGTGCATGCATTCTCAATGGGGATGCTATCAAGGATGAAAAGCGAGTCAAAGAGATGGGGGAAATCTTAGATATTATAATGGTGTGTGGCTCTCCAAATGGCCTGCATAAACAAACATATTAAAAATTTCATGCAGGGAGGAAGGAGATGACTAGGGGATAAAAAAAAATGTCTAGTAAGTATCCTTAGCAGAGTGATACTGAAAAGAAGGTTGAGAAAAAATGACATAGGTGAATCTCAAACATGTAACATTGAGTGAAAAAAGCAAGTTACAGAAGACAAATGGTGTGACACTATTTACATAAAGTTCAAAACATACAAATAATATATTGTCTAAGAGCACACACATATGTAGTCAAACTATAATTTTAAGAAATTCAGAATTGGAATTACTCCTGTGAAGTGGATAGGAACATGTATAAATCTAGGAGGGGAAAAAAAGGAGATTCAAAAGTGCTAGGTATGGTCTTTCCTTAGACTGGGAAAGTAGATATATACAGGTGTTCATTTTATTATTCCTCATCCCATAGTTATTTATATATTTTTATTTTTTTAATTTTTTATCTTTAATTATTATGGGTACATAAGAGCTGTGTATCTTCATATCTTTTTGATAGTATAGAATGTTTCATAATTAAGAACTATTTAGGCTGGGTGCGGTGGCTCACGCCTGTAATCCTAGCACTCTGTGAGGCCGAGGCGGGTGGATCGTTTGAGCTCAGGAGTTTGAGACCAGCCTGAGCAAGAGTGAGACCCCGTCTCTACCAAAAATAGAAAGAAATTAATTGGACAGCTAAAAATATATAGAAAAAATTAGCCGGGCATGGTGGCGTATGGCTGTAGTCCCAGCTACTCGGGAGGCTGAGGCAGGAGGATTGCTTGAGACCAGGAGTTAGAGGTTGCTGTGAGCTAGGCTGACGCCACGGCACTCTAGCCCAGGCAACAGAGTGAGAATCCATCTCAAAAAAAAAAAAAAAAAACCTATTTAAAAGTATCAATTTACTATAAGTAAACTCTTAGCTTTACTTAAACTGTATTAGTGGCCTTTCCATTAATCATCATCCAACACTTTTATTAGTATAAAAACCTAGGCTGGCCGGGCGCGGTGGCTCACGCCTGTAATCCTAGCACTCTGGGAGGCCGAGGCGGGAGGATTGTTCTGAGCTCAGGAGTTCGAGACCAGCCTGAGCAAGAGCGAGACCCCGTCTCTACTAAAAAATAGAAAGAAATGATATGGACAACTGAAAATACATATATAGAAAAAATTAGCCAGGCATGGTGGCGCATGCCTGTAGTCCCAGCTACTTGAGAGGCTGAGACAGTAGGATTGCTCAAACCCAGGAGTTTGAGGTTGCTGTGAGCTAAGCTGACACCACGGCACTCGCCCCAGGCAAGAGAGTGAGACTCTGTCTCAAACAAAAACAAAAACAAAAACAAAACAAAAAAAAACCTAGGCTGTTAAAAACAACGAAAGGCTTTGCCAGGTGCAGTGCCGTACACCTGTACTCTCGGCTACTCAGGAAGCTGAGGCAGGAGGATGGCTTAAGCCCACAAGTTTGAAGCTGTGAGTGTGCCATGATTGTGTCTGTGAATAGTCACCGCGCTCCAGCCTGGGCAACAAAAACAAAAACAATAGCCTACTTATTTGTCAGAGAAAAGATTTTTAATACATAACAGCTCATACCCAGCCTCCTTGCTGAATGATGTACTCTGCCGCGTAGTCCTCCAGATACGTCACGCCAAATTGCAGCAGTGCGCTCAAAGGCTCTTGACCACATCTTGTCAACTCCAAAAGCATTTGTCGTAGCAAAACCAGAGGCACCAAGATCTTCAATGCATAGATGAGAGAATAAGAAAACAAACTGAAATTCTTACAATGCATTTTATATGTTCAACTACTAGAAAATTATACTCAGATGCACACTATGGTATTTCATTTTCATTACAAAAAAGGAAATCAAACGCCAACTCCTATTAGGATTTTTCTGAATATTGCATGTGGGTTTTATAAATAGGATGGTTAGAAATAGTTATTGAAAATAATTGGGCATGTGTGTGTGAAATAATTTATGTATAAAGAAATTCACTGAAGGATTATTTATAATAGCAAAAAACTAGAAACAACCTAATGAGGATTAGTTAAATAAATTTTAGTTATCCAGTAAAATACATAGCTGTTAAAAAGAATTAGATTATTCACTACCCAATCACCAAGATTTACTTTAAGTGAAAAAAAGCAAGATACAGGAGAGCATGTTCAATACGGTACCATTTATGTAAAAAAAAAAACATGTATATATTAGTATAATCCTATAATATCTCTGAAAAAAACACAAGAAATTGGTAACAACGGTTGTCTAAGAGGAGGGGAATGAGGTGACTGGCAACAAGAGAGAAAACTGTTATTTTTCAAAGCATATTTTTCTGTATTTGCTGCATTTTGTACCATGTGCTTTTATTACCAATTTGAAAATAAGACCTTTTTAAAATTATGAGGTATCTTGTGAAGGTCATCAAAAGTCAAATATAAAAGACACATTATAATCTACACCTAATTTTTACTCTGTGGCTCAGTATTTAAGTCATCAAAATTCACAACAGAAACTAAGCAGAGTCCCTTGCCTTCCTTAAAAGAAAATTACATATTGCATACTGAAAAAAACTAAGTGTTCCAGCTATCCATCTGCAAGCAATCTCTTTTGTCTAAAACATCAAGAGGTCTCCACATGATTGGAAAAGGAATGCAGAAGGAAATGAAACCAATTCCAATTCCTTGTTATTGGATTGCCAAGGAAATAACTGAGAATGACAAAATATTTCTGCAGAAGAGAACAAACAAAAAAAACAATGAGTTTATATTTCATACTAATATTCTTTGGCTTTTAAGTAAAAGCAGCCTTGAGGGAGTCTTTATCAAAGTCTGAAAGAAAGAATGCAACAAACACATATCTTTACTTTTCAACATTCTAAAAGAACTCCAGCCTAAAATATATTGAAACCCTCCCCTTCACAATAATGGAGGGGTATAGGCCATAAAGAAGAATACGTTAGGATTTTTCCACAATAAGAAAGCCTACTATACTATTAAAAAAATTTGTTCATATTTTGCCTGGGGCAGAAACAAGTAAGGAATGGCTCGTGAATCAACCTTGCTAATTCATATGAAATCAACCTCAAAGGCCTGGATGTTCTGTACCGAAACATTCTAAATTCCCATAATAATCCACAATAATATAACATTTTAAAGTTATTCATGTTTAAGTTTTATTAACTTGGGGAAATGAGTTGCAAACATTTTATACTTGCTATATAAAATAACACTTCCTGTTATTTATTCCAAATTTACTCCCTTCATATATCAAAAAGTAGATACCCTAGTTTTACTGTATAAAAATCTAGAGATAAATCTGTAATCCTTCTTTACTCATGTCTTAACCTTAGCCCTTGATCATATTCACTATGCCTTCAGGCTGAAATCTACTAATCTCGTAGTCTGTTCTTCACATGGCAATTGCTCCGTTGCTTTAATCATTTAAGTTATCCTTTTCTGGATCGTCCCCATTCCAATTAGATGTTTCCTGAAATGCAGTAACCACAGTGCAGAAACTTCATTTTATAGAACTAACATTTTCTGTTTGGTTGATAAAACTCTTCCTGGTGGTACAAATTTTGTCAGATGATTCATTTTTCCCCCTCATTCCTCAGACAATTATTAAATGACTACTCATACTAGGCTTACCTATTTGACATGCTATCTTCAGGAACCTATATGATGACTTTCAGGCCCACCATCTTTCAAGTACAGTTTAGATTGCCTTTAAGTGGTTAAACCCACTTGCTCACACACAAAGCTTCATGAATTAATTCCACAACTGACCTACATCAACTTGACATTTTACTATCCACAAGTATTTTATATCATCTGTACACCTGATGTTTTTATACTTCCCTCTCCCATATTATTTTTTTAAAAATATTAAAACAAAACTGGATCCCCAAGCATCCACTCCTAGAAGGTCCCATTATTTAAATTTCTACATCTAAAAAGTAAGCACATAGTCTTACCCTTTGATTCTTTCTCTAAGTCATTTCCTTACTGGATAATGGTAATTCCCACATCATATATGCATTATTATTTTCTTCAATTGATTTTGCAATGGAATGCTAAGGTACTTTCGACCATCAAAAAGGAATACTTCCACTGGCTTACCTTTATCCACATACTTATTTAAATCTCATGACATTTCCTTATATGCACTTGGTGGCTTCTTCCTCCAATAGGTTAGACTTACTTAAATTTAATAATGTTATCCTTTTATTAAAGAATATATGAGCTTGCCTGGTATAGAAATGAAGCACACTGATTTATACTCTTAGGGATATTTGTGATGATAATTACATATTTTGGTCCATTAATCCACTATTTAACCCTTTGGTGCCTTAACAATTCTAGTAACATCACATTTTGCGAATTTTGCACCGAATTCATTGATTAGGTTTGATTTTCTTTGACCTGTCTGCTTCAAAATCCAATTTAAGAGACAACCAGACATTATGTGTCACCCAGTGTGATGCAATAGGATGTAGATAAAATCACCAATGAAGTATTCTTGCCAAAAAAGATTGAATCTAAATCTGATCAGGAAGGAAATATAGACACAGAAGAATACGTTGACATCTCAAAAGATACAGTCAATGAAATCCAGAAAGTAAGAATTTTCAAGAAAAAAAAAAACTGTAAGTAAATTAGAGAGAGAGAAAAAACAGGGAGTATATGTTTACATATTAAAAGAGAGTTAAGTTACAATTATTCCATTTATATGAAATGTCCAGAATAGACAAGTTCATAGAGACAGAAAGTAGAGGAATTGTTGCCAGGGGCTGGGAGGAGTATGAAATGGGCAGTGACCGCTAATAGGTGTGGGGTTTCTTTTTGGCATGATGAAAATGTTCTGACATTAGATGGTACTGATAGTTGCACAACTTTGTGGATATTCTAAAAACCTCTGAATTGTATACATTAGAAGGGTAAATTTTATGGTATGTGAACTATATTTCAATTTTAAAAAAGGAAGGACTTAAGAAATATATCAACCAAATGCAATACATGATCCCTGTTTGGATCTTGATTCAAATAAACCAACTTTAAAAAATACATTTATGGGTGGGCTGGTGTGTGTGTCTATAGTCCCAGCTACTAGAAAGGCTGAGGCAGGGGGATCACTTGAGTCTAGAAGTTCAGCCTGGACAACACAGCGAAACCTCATCTCTAAGAAAAAAATAATAATAAAATTTTAAAAATTAAAAAAATACATTTATGAGACAATTGGGAAAATCTGAATAGATTATGATCTGAGTAGATTATGTGATTATGTGATAACATTAAAGAACTAGTATTAATATTTTTAGGTGTGATAATGGTATAATCGGTCGGTTTTTAAGAAGGATACATTATTCTTATAAATACATGCTAATGTATTTTTAAATAAAACATGTCTAGTATCTGCTTCAAAATAATCTGGAAGGAGAGTAGGAACGTGTGAAGAAATACATGAAACAAGATCGGCCAAATATTGATTTTTTTTTTTTCGAGACAAAGTCTCACTCTGTTGCCCGGGCTAGAGTGCCGTGGCATCAGCCTAGCTCACAGCAACCTCAAACTCCTGGGCTCACGCGATCCTCCTGCCTCAGCCTCCCGAGTAGCTGGGACTACAGGCATGCGCCACCACACCCAGCTAATTTTTTCTATATATTTTTAGTTGTCCAGCTAATTTCTTTCTATTTTTAGTAGAGACGGGGTCTTGCTCTTGCTCAGGCTGGTCTCGAACTCCTGAGCTCAAACAATCCGCCTGCCTCGGCCTCCCAGAGTGCTAGAATTACAGGCGTGAGCCACCACGCCCAGCCCAAATATTGATAATTATTGAAGTTGAGTAATGGATACACGGGTTTGTTACGCTAGTCTCTGTGCTTTTGTATATGCTTGAAATTTTAATAAGAGACTTGAAAAGATTAGAGATTAATATTTCAAGAAAAATTAACCCAAGAGGTCTGCACAGGACTGTCTCCGGGCCCCAAACCAGGCAGTGGGGGGTCTGCAGCCTGCTCATGGCCCCCACACAGGTCCCTGTGGACCAACATATCTGTATACTTATCAATAAAACCTTTTGCTCCTTAAAAAAAATTAACAAAGGAAAAGAATTCACTTGTCTTTGCTACTTATTTTTCTAAAGTCTATTACACTGTGAACATCATGTAGCGACACTAACATTCTAGCTGTTTTTTCCTCTTGGACAGTCATTTTCTTCTTTTTTTCTGTAAGCGGATAAGCACATAGGAAAAAATAATATCCATGAGGGAAAAAAAAAAAGAAAATCACCTACAATTCTGAGATAACTACTACATAGTCTGTACTTTTTTTTTTTTTTTTTGAGACAAGGTCTTGCTCTGGTGCCCAGGCTGGCATACAGTGGAGTTATCATAGCTCACAGCAACCTCAAATTCCTGGGCTCAGGTGATCTTCCTGCCTCAGCCTCATGAGTAGCTGGGACTACATACAGGCATGTGCCATCATGCCCAGCTAGGTTTTTTTGTGTTTTTTTTTTGTTGTTGTTGTTTTGTTTTGTTTTTTGCAGAGATGGGGTCCTGATATTGCCCAGGCTAGTCTCAGACACTCCTACCCTCAAACAATCCTCCTGCCTCGGCCTCCCAAAGTGCTAGGATTATAGGCATGAGCCACTGAGCCTGACCACTACTATGTATTTTGGCACATATCATTTCAGTTCTTTTTCTAGGCATATATATTCTACATATGCTGCATTTATCCACGTGCATTTTTTTAACAAAAAGATTATATTGTTAATACAGGTTTGTGACCAGTTTTTTTCCTACTCTTTTTGGGATATATTTCAAGAGCATTTTACCCAGATGCCTTTAAAATCCCTTTACTAATGAACTGATAATCAGTTTGCCCCAAACCTGGCATGCTTTATGGACATTTTTTTTCTTTTTTTGTCTGACAGGTGTTTCATTTGAGCCTCATTTACTTGACAGATAGCAAGATACATATGAATAACATCATCTCAGAATTTTGCAAACATTCATGCAAAATGTAAAATATGACCTAATTACTTCAAATGAGCCAATCTGATTTTGATTGTGGTGGTAGGGGTGTGGAGATTTTAATGACTTGTTATCACAAGCCAGGTTCTTTTCAGCCCTCAAGGACTCGGAAGGAGAGTAATACTGGATTCTACAGAGCAAGTAATATTCTAACTGGCATGCTTCACTTATGGGAGGTATTCAAGCCACTGCCTTGAAGGTCAACAGGTGGCTCCCTGATCCAGACAAGGAGCTAAAATGAAACGGGGAAGGGGGTGGTGGTGGAAAGGGTGAGAAAGGATAGTAAAGACTGTGGTTTACTCGGTTTTTTTTAGGATAACCCTAGGATGGGGGGTGCATACTAGAGCAGTCACTAGATGGGGTGACAGGAAGAGAACATAAAACAGGGGAAGAAGACTAGTAATATTAGGTACCTAAGTATTTGATGTTTGATATACTAATAAATATATCATAACCAAACTCATTTTTTATTTATAAAATCTATTTCAAATGTCTACATGAGAGAATATTTTTTTTTTTCCAAAAAAGCAAATGAGGCAAATAGATACTTTAACAAATGATGTACTGATAAGTAACATACTAAAACTCATTATAATAATGACTATTTGGGAACAAGATCCCATATGTTAAAGCTAATATAATAGCTGCTATTTACTGAGTGCTTACTATAGTGGCAGACAATGTGCTAAATAAGTATTAACAAATATTATCTCATTTAATTCTAATAAAACTTACGAGGTTAATACTATTTTTTCCATTTCATTTGTTTTAAGTCCCCACCCCACCTATTTTTTCCATTTCACAGATGAGGAAACTAAGATTTAGAGAGCTTAATTAACCTGCCCAAAGACATACATCTCACCCACAGCAAAGCTAAGAATTGAAAACGCGCACGCGTGCGCGCACACACATACACACACACACACACACACACACACACACACACTCTCACACAGTTAGGTACATAAGGTCACATGGTCTGACCCATACTGAAACAGTTCTGAGTAGAGAAGGCTATTTGTAAAAATAATTTTACTAACTTTTCTCATCCCTAACACTAGATCACTCAGGGGCCCACTTCTTGCTCAAATTGAGCTGACCCACGCTATACCGCATCCCCTTAGACTCCACTTTTTCAAGGTGGTTAGTAGATAATACAGCCTAAGATAATGGATAAGCAGTATGGTACAGTGGAAAAAAACTGAGGCTAGAATCAGAAGATCTTAGCTCTAGTGTTGGTTCCAATATTTACTAGTCAAGGCATTCTAGGCAAGTCATTTAACTTTTCTTTCTGATTAGTCACCCGGCCTAACTAACAGAACAAGACCTAATAAAATCCATTCTGCCTTCTGCAAAGGGTAGATGGTTGGGATGATCAAATGAGAGGTGACAAGAGATACTGTTAATCTATAAAACACAAATGGTGTTCATCTAAGAGCATCAGAAGAGGCTGTCTTCCGAATGAAGTCCTTATTATTTCCCCCCCAAGACATACTCGTATGTTAACAAATAACCATCTGCAGATAAGAAATGATGGGAAATTCAGGACAGATAGAAAGAAAGGTTGGTATACTATTGGACACATATTTTTGAGCCTAGCAGAACCTTGCAGCATTAATCAAAAGACAAGCTTAACCAAAAGATATTCACTTAACACAGATTTATGCATTAAATACTGAGCCCTAACAGTTTTCTGCTGCATGATGCTAGCAATTCTTCCTAAACTTTATAATTAACACACTAAAATCTTGTAAGAGAAAAGATAATTTGATTAATACCTTATTCCAGCCGCTGGCATGAACTGTGGTCTCCAATGTACATTCCCGAAATGCCTGATATGTCACTGGCCTGTAGAGATTTTTTAAAAGTCTGTGTCATAAAGAAGGAAAATTCTAAATTTCCAGATTAAAAAATATACGATCACTACTTTGTTGAATTTTTTGCTAAAGTGACAATGATTATTCAACATATTACCTTGTTTAAGATGTGGTTTTTAACATTTGGCACGTATTTTTTTAAAGCATTTTATATGCTAAGATGTATGTTTGGGAAAGTAGTTAAAATACATTACAAGATAAATACATATTCTAATAAATTTTTTGGAATTGCTTGGAACTTATTTGATAAGATTTCTATGTTGTGGATAAATACCTGGATTATCAATACAGGATCAAAAAAAAACAAATAAAAATGATCTTATTAGTAAAATTAAAAACACAATTTTAACTTTTTTAAAGGCAAAAAATCTAAAATATTTTAAAACTAAAAGATGTGTCACTGGAAGACTTTTCAAATTGAGGATACAGGGAGTTGGAATAAACAAGAATAAATAGAGTTCTATTTTTAACTTAGAGTCTTGTGATATAAGATCCTGGAAGGGAGAGAGAGAGTCCCTTCTGGTTATTTGCATGTAAGTCCTAGTCATACCAAAAACTCAAATGACTAAGTGATGTCTACACCACTCACTACATATTTGTTGAGGGACTTTAAGTACTGTATTTTAAGCACTGGTTTTGTGTGTAAATTAAAAAAAAAAATTTAAAAACTTGGTGCCAAGTAACATGAAGCTTGAATAATAATAGATTAATAATAGATTTAATAAAACTATTTCCCCCCCTTTTCAGGCAAAGTGTTAACAGACATGTAAAAAAGACCAGAAGGAGTCTTACTTCTGTAGGAGTTTAAAATCCCATTCCACAGGCATTTTCTGCTCTGACCACTCTGGTCTGTGATCTCTTTAGCTTATGAATATTTAAGATTGATAATAGCTACCACTTATCAGTAGCCTATTATGTTAGGTTTTACATTTTTATATATTTATATTTTATATTATATTATAAATTATCATTTTACATATCAGGAAACCAAAGCTCAGAAAAGCTAAAAGATCATCCCAAAACCACATAGCTGGCAAGCTGTGAGGTAAGGTATCCAAATCCAATTATATCTTGCTCCAAAGGCCACTACTTCCATTTCAAGTTAGGATTTTCACACATGCCATGACAATGTCTAGATGCCACATGTAGCTAACGAGCATGAGAAAGGTGGCTAGTGTGCTGAAAGTATAATGTGCATGTGAGATTTCAGAGTAAGTAAGAAGTAAAATATGAAATGTCTCATTAATAATTTTTATGTTCATTACATGTTAAAATATTTTGAATATACTGAGGTAAATAAAATATATTACTATAAAAATGAATTTCATTTTACTTTTTTAAGTGGCTGCTAGAAAATTTTAAATTACATATGTGTGACTTGCATTGTATGTATTGAACAGCACTGATATAGATATTTCAGAAAATAGTTTTGGTGACATGTGTCATTCCTTTATACAAGTCAGTATCAAATTAATACTCCAGTGATGAGATACCAGGGATGACCTTTATAATGATGAGATGTATACAGTATATACTACCTTCCTGACATCAGATTCCTATTAAAGTAAGCTTAGTATTTTTTAGAAGCCTTGGGCTAAATAGTAGATGCCTGTAAAACTTGAACTTTGCAGATACTATACAGTCTACCTACCTATATTCTCCCTGCAGCTTTACTTGCGTGTATCAGTCCCTTCACTTCCTTTCCTGAACTGTCTGGTGCTGCTGTGGGTCACAGTAGTCCTTACTGGAAGTTTGTCTATCAGGCTAAAGTACTTTAGCATCCTTCAGAATGAAACATGATTTGAAACATTATATGTACACACATATATGCACATAAAAGATGCAGCAGATTAAAACAGTCAAAGGAAATCTAATACATAGAAAAGAAAGCCGCTGAAAAACCAGCCCTACCCAGTTAGCTATCAGAAGAAAGGGGAGTGGGATATCTTTTGAAACTGCTGGTATTATTCTACATAAAGAATCCAGGATTAATTTCCTACTTTAACAAAACCATTTGGAGAAGTAGGTGGCATTTTCCACCTTAAGATACTGCCTTCAACCTGCAAAATGCTTCTAGTTTATCAATTAGTTATTTTCGAGGTATTAGTAACAAAGCTTAAAACTTTCAAAAGTAGATTTCTGAAAAAAACTTATTCATAAAGAGACTTGACTTTGATATGCAACCAATTTCAAAAGTAATTACATTAGTATTAAGGGTTTGGGAAAAAATAAATATTCATTCAAGCCAATTTTTAAAAAAATATAATTTGCAGTAAGAAGGTATCAATTTTTCCTGAGGATCATGAAAAGGACTTCAGAAACAATACTTCTTTTTTAAACTATGTAATACTGTTCTTTAGAGAGCTTATAATATCCCAGTAAAGTTCATTGAAACATTAAGGCTGAAATGGTTTGCCTAGAGCCACACACAGTTTGTATCAAAGTTGGAAATAGAACCTTTTGCCTATACCTCTCACTTAGTTATTTTACTTCCAGCCCCAACTGATTTTACAAGTTCTTTTGTTTTTGTTTTGGCAAAGCAGCAAATTTCTTTCTTCAAATCTTATATGCAACCTCAATATATAAAATATATGAAAGCACAGGTGCTCTGGTTTAGGAAGCGTGGAGAGGCCCTAGTGGGCCCACACGCTCAGTCTATCCCTCACCTCTTCGGTGGCCTCTGCAGCAGCTCGTGCCTAAGGCTCCACAGAACACTTTCTAAAAACCACTGCTATAAATCCAAATTTCCTGTATGAGTTTTATTTCCCCACACTCATATCCTTCTCTCCACAGTTACTTTTAAACTTTTCCATACATAAGGTTAAGAAAGACCAACTGTGATTTCATTTCACCAAGAGTAATTAGGATTTTTACATTTGCACATTTTACCACACTATGCAGAACAAATGGAATTCTCCTAAACCCAACTGCTTCCTTCTAACAAATGGTAAACTATGAACTTTGCCTACATGAAAGTAAGGAATTACTACAACAATAATTTGGCATCTCAATTTTAGCCCTTTTAGTGAAGAACAGTCTTCATCCTGTTTTACAAAGTTGTCACTTTTCATTAAGACAAATATTTTTTCTAATTCATACCAATTTCTTAAATGATTCTCAACAAATAATCAGGAGAAACTGATTTTTAAGATTTACAATAAATGATTCAGTTCTATTTTAATATACTTTTGTCATTACTGGTTTCTTGTCTTTAGCTTTAATATGGTCAGAACCACAGCTAGGAGAGAAGTTCCCACCACAAGAATGTGGAAGTTGTTGCATGGGGCAGATGTGCGACCCCAAAGTTTAGCAGCATCTGGGTTATAGATATAATGTTAAATATAGACATCAAAAATACATATACAATGTTAATCACACATTACAATGCACAAAACCCTAGCCATTATATTTATATTGGCCACTAGAGGAAATGGTAGTAAAAAGTGGTCAGGACAAGAGAAATAGTTTGTATTTGCAATTTAGTAAAAGCATTTGTTGAAATCTGATAGCTCAACAAGTAAATACAAATTAACCAGTCTATGCTGGAACAGCTAAATCACTGCTTTGAAGCAAAGTGGTCATTGAAAACACAGACTACTCAAGAGGCAGAGGCAGGAGGATCACTTTAGCCCAGGAGTTTGAAGTTGCGGTGAGCTATGATCCCACCACTGTGCTCCAGCCTGGGTGACACAGCAAGACCCTGTCTCTACTAAAAAAAAAAAATTTTAATTAAATAAATAAAAACCACAGGTAGAGAGCCAGGTGCAATGGAGCACATCTGTAATCCCAGTGATTTGGGAGGCTGAGAATGGAGGATCGCTTGAGCCCAGGAGTTTGAGGCTGCAGTGAGCTACAATCTACTCCAGCCTGGGCAACAGAGCAAGACCCCGTCTCTAAAAACAAACAAACAAAAACAAAGCCTTAACCAATCCAGTGTTGCATGAGAGATCCAGAGACTACTTAGAGAAGGACATTCCCACTCAGCAATGTAACTCACTGGCTGAGGAGCATTTGCAATGCTTTATGCAGAGGCTCTTTAAGTTCCTGAGACACTTTTTCTCCAAGATGGGCCAAGCAGTCTTCTATTGAGCTTTCTGGGTTAGCAGGGCTGAACACTGGAGAAGTGTGACGGTCAAAGCCTGTGCTGGTGAAGGCTGAAGACAGGGCAAAAGAAATGCCTAATTTAATAAACAATATCAAAGGTTGTGCTATAAAAGCCCAGGGGATTAAAACACCTACTATTAGGAACAAGCTAATAGTTAGTTATAAGCCACTTTAAAAGGTCAAATAATCATCGTGGATATTATTCTTTCCTGGAACACAAAAATTGGTTAAGTTTGGATTTTTTTTTTTTAAAGGAAAGGTTTCAATGGAAAAATCTTAGTTTCAAGAGAAGAAAACAACGAAGCTGCATGTTAAAATTTGCTAATCAATTTAGTTTATGACTACTCATCAATTTAGTATAAGAATTTTGAATGAGAGGCAACTCTTGGCTCTATCTTCCCTCTCTTAATATTTTGTTTTTAAAATTTTGTCTTTACCTTTATAAAAGTGGCACTTCTTAAACGAGATTCTAATCAGTTTATTCTACTTCGGAGGATGAATCCATTGCTTTCATTCCCTTACTAAAATGAACTTTCAAACTCAGTATTACTTCACATGCACAAACTTTAAACTCTCAAGGTTATACAAGTATAAAAAAAAGTTGAACCTGGAAAAAGCAGTCATAACCTATTCCTTCCTCGGTTCAAATTACCATCTACTTCCTAATTCCATGTTATAAAGATGTAGCCCCCCCAACAGCGTAACTGTTGTTCCAGGGTACAAATGGGATGGATGCAGGGCATAAAATCCCAGTACAGCAGGCAGCCCGCACCCATTCCCAAGAGCTATCAATCACCATCATAAAATATTTATGTCATTAATTTAGGCTTGTTCCTAGAAGGCTGCAAATTTTACTATAGAATTAAGTATGTAATTCTTTCTAAAGCACTTGCCTCTAAGAAAGATGCAAATGGCTGCAAAGTTCACATTTTGTCTGAGCAAGTGTGAGGGCGTCCATTTTAATTATCAGGCTTGGATAATATGGGGTTGAATAAGTCAGTGTACTTGCTAAGCCTTTTGTTACTCTCTTGTCTGCCTTTTGCCTATTATTTTATTGTGCAGCAGTACTGCTACCAGAATATAGATGAAGGCTTAGAAGAGAATTGGAAATTTAATCAGTTAAAAACGTTGATAAAAGACTATAAAAGGGAAGACTAATAATAGGTTTCCGGATTATTTTTATAATTCTATTCAATTTCTTTCTCCACTAATACGGAACTGTTCATAAAAATGATTTATAATTTTGTTCATTAAAAATTATTGGGCAATATATGTCCACACAAAAACTTGAACAAGAATTTTCATAGCAGCATTATACATGACAGCCGAAAAGCAGAAACCAAACTGTCCATCAACTGATGAACAGATAAACAAGATGTGGCGTACGCACACGATGGAATATTACCTGGCTGTAAAAAATAATGAAGTGCTTATACCTGCTACAATATGGATGATTCTTGAAAATTTCATGCTAAGTGAAAGAAGCCAGTCACAAAAGACCACATAGTGTATGATTCTATTTATGTGTGTCCAGAACAGACAAATCCACAGAAGTAGAAAGTAGCTCAGTGGCTGCGTCGGGTGGGCTGAGGCAGTGGCTAGCAGGAGTGGGAAGTGACTGCTGATGCACGTTGTGTTTCTTTTTGGAGTATTGAAAGTGTTCTAAATTTAGATTGTGGTGATAGTTGTACAATTCTGTGAATTTATTAAAAACCACTGAACTAGACCTTTCAAATGAGTGAATTTTATGGTATATGACACATACCTCGATAAAGCTGAAAAGAAATTCATTGGGCAAAATGTTCAGTGCAATGTTACTTATGGAAGGTAAAACAGGAAACGACCTGAATGCTCCCCTCAATAATAAGGGAAAATCTGTGTAAATATTCATTCAATGAGTGAAATTTCATGCAGTTAACAGAATGATAACTATTTTAAAAGGTTACTATATAATATTAAGTGGCAAAATATGTGGCTATAAAGCTATATATACATTATAATTACAATTATCTATAGCATATGTGCATGCAAAAATGAAAGAATCTTTCTTACTTTTTTTCCTTTAATGTTGTTGTTAGTTATAAAGATGCCAAATACGAATCAAACCATACTGAATGGAAAGGACTTTAACATGACCATTTAGTCCACTACTTAACACCACGAACGGCAACATCAGACTGTTAGGTATAGTTGGGAACTTTCATAACCATGTCCCCCAGAAAAGAAAAAAGGCTCCCTTCTAGTTTCACCCTTATAATCTTACAGCAATGAAGTTGTGTAATGTTCAGAACACCCCTCTGTGAAAATCAAATTAAACAAACAGTAAACCACACCAAACGATCTTCTAATTAACTAGGAAAATAAGAACAGACCTTCAGAAATTTCTTTGTCCAGGGATTTTAGCTCTTCTTCAATTTCAGTTTTAACTTTTACTACAACTTCTTGATCCAGAGATTGTGAAGCTACATCTAGTTGAACCCCTGAAACCAACAAAAAAGGTTACTTTTGAAAGAGGGAGAGAGAAACCATTAGAATTACAATAGTTCTGACCTGACTTTTTAGTCAGAAAATGCAAAATCAAAACCCATTATATATCAAGTCTAGGGAGGGTAGGACATACTTTTTGCAATAATTAAGGGGAAAAAAAAACCCTTAGTAGAAGTATTATCTATTTAGAGTAAAGTCTGATAAAAATACAATACATAGAATAGGTCTCTGTCTTTCCAGATGTTTCTGCCAGGAAGGCAGAAAGAGCGCAACTTTCAGAAACACATTAACTAAACACGAGATTAGGAAAACACTGGTATTAATATGTACAAGTCCTCTTTTTTCGTATACAACCCATTCCTTGAAAAAAAAATATGAAAGCTGAATATGATAAACCCAAATAAAAAAATTCATGCTATTTTAGTGGTGGCGGGCAATGTCCATTACCCCCACTTCAAATTACATGAATCCCTAATTTTATCTCACTTTTAGATCCTTTTAAAATTTATTTATTTATGTTTTTAGAGACAGAGTTTTGCTCTGTTGCCCAGGATAGAGTGCAGTGGCATCAGCCTAGCTCACTGTAACTTCAGACTCCTGGGCTCAAGCAATCCTCCTGCTTCAGCCTCCTGAGTAGCTGGGACTATAGGTGCACCACCATGTGTGGCTAATTTCTTAATTTTTTGTAGAGATAAGGTCTCACTATGTTGCCTCAGCTGGTCTTGAACTCCTGGCCTCAAGCAATCCTCCTGCCTTGGCTTCCCAAAGTACTGGGATTATAGCCATGACCTACCATGCCTGGCCTGGATACATTTTTAAATGATATACTTCTAGCATTTTATATATGCTCTGTAATTCTCTCCCCTGCCCCATTTGAACAGCTGATAGCTGTTAAAGTCCACAAAGCATACAACTGAGACTCAAGTTTCACCTCTTTGGGCATAATGATTTCTTTGTCTCAATCATACTATATTTATGAGAGTTATGTTCATTACCAGTCTCTTATGCTTATTACTGATACTTCCATTTTTCTACTAATTTTTAAAAATGCAACAAAATAGTTACATATCTGTATAAGCAATATGCACAAAAAAAGAGGACACTGCTGAAGACTGAAAGCAGTACCCATCATCTGACAGTCCAGATTCGGACAAGTCAGTTTAGCGATATCGATGCATAATAATAATTGCCAATACCAAGTGCCAGGCACCACAGTAGACACTTTGTGTATACATATATGTATGTATATGTATACACACACACATTAATTAAATCCTCATAACAACCCTTTAAGATAGGTATTATTATTACCCTCATTTTGTAGGTGTGAAAACTGAGGTACAGGGATGAGCCCTGACCAAGGACGTACAAACAGCAGAGCTTGGATGCAAACCAAGCAGTCTGGTTACAAGGTCTGGGCTCTTAGCTATCACACATTGCCCCTCAGCATGCTTGAAAGTGTGGGCTACATAAAATCAAACACCCTGAAGTCCAGGACTGCCTCTATCTAATCACAGCAGTTCTTAGGCTTTTTTGGATTAGCCCCTTAGAGAATTTGAATAAAAGAATGGCCCCCCTTCCCAGAATGTTCAGCAAGCAATTTCAGGGCATTCATGGACCCTCTCAGGACCTTCATAAGCCTTGATTTAAAAACTTCACTAATTATCATCTAATTCTCCTTCTTCCCCCTCCCTGTCTCCACATACCCAAACTCATTACATAATATAGTCCTGTCTGACTGGGTTAATTTTCCACAGTTTTGTATTACTGGGTAACCTGACTTAATGCACAGTGGTCAAGGATCATCACTAAAGGGCTCCAGGGAGATCAATCAAGAAGAGCAATCTAGGCATGGAGGGGGGAGACTAACAAAAGATTTGTATCCAGAGAGAACATAAAAGAGACCAAAAAGTTTCTCCTTAACATTAAAAGTGAGCAAGTTTGGGTATATAGCATCATAGTTCCTCTTATAGCTATGAAAAGCTTACATCAGCCTGGGCAATGTAGTGAGATCCCATTCTCCACAAAAAAAAATTAAAAATAAAAAAATTAGCTGGGTGTGGTGCCGTATGCCCGTAGTCCCAGCTACTCAGGAGGCTGAGGCAGGAGGATCACTAGAGCCCAGGAGTTCAAGGTTACAGTGGGCTATGATTGCACCACTGCACTTCAGCCTGGGTGACAGAATGAGACCCCATCTCTAAAAAACGTAATAATAATAAAATCAAAAAATAAAAAGCTTACATAAAAAGTTCAAGTTCTCACTGTATTATAATAATATTCTTTCCTGAAAAATTAATTTTTCTTCTTCTTTCAGATGATTTCAGTATTGTAGAGCAAAGATTTCCATTTGAACAAGGAATTTTTAATAAGAAAAGTCAAACCAATTGACACATTCATCGGAATCCACATTCCTGGGACATAAGCCAGATTCACAATCACACCAATAATCATAGCTTGTTGTTTTGGTTTTTTTTTTGAGACAGAGTCTCGCTTTGTTGCCCGGGCTAGAGTGAGTGCCGTGGCGTTAGCCTCGCTCACAGCAACCTCAAACTCCTGGGCTCAAGCAATCCTTCTGCCTCAGCCTCCCAAGTAGATGGGAATACGGGCATGTGCCACCATGCCCGGCTAATTTTTTCTCTATATATATTTTTTTAGTTGTCCAGATCATTTCTTTCTATTTTTTAGTAGAGACGGGGTCTCGCTCTTGCTCAGGCTGGTCTCGAACTCCTGACCTTGAGCGATCCACCTGCCTCGGCCTCCCGGAGTGCTAAGATTATAGGTGTGAGCCACCACGCCCGGCCCCTAGTTTGTTTTTTAGCCAAAGGCATTCAAGGAAGTCAGGATAATTCTGAGCCATTCTAGGAATCTGGCTTATTTCTGGGATTTAAATTCAAGTTTATCTGAACATCCAGAGTATGCGGAACTGGATACTTAGTGACCAAATTTTAGGTAAAGAGTAATTCTTCATTTCCCTAAAGACTTGAGATAAACAGTTATGAGTGACAATGACATCCCTACCTGGGTGTAGGGGAGGGGCCCTGCGATCAACTATACTCCTTCTCTTTGCAAGAATTTCAGTAAAAGGAAAAGCAGCATAATTTGGGCCACCAAGTTGTGGATCTACCTGCTATTAATTCATTCACTGAGAAAACATTTCCTGAGTACTTGCTATTTGTCAGGTATTGTCATAAGCATCTAACTAGCACAAAAATGAATAAGATTTGTCTAGTCACTGAAACTATTGAGCTCTGGGGGAGCTCAAGAGAGACAGGAAAACAGCAAACATTTAAAAGGTGCCTGTTAATTAACAGGCACTATGGTAAACATTTCCTATGGGGCATTTTACTTAATTTCCCATGTCAACCTTAAGAGAGATAAAATAATAGTTCCATCGGAAGATGAGGAAACTATGGAAGAGCTGTAACTGGAACTCAGGTCAATCTGACTACAAAACTATTAATCTAGGCTATGCCCTCTCCATCTTCTAGCTGGGTGGCTAGGAAGGAAATATCTCAGAAACATTTTTGACCTGATTAAATAGCAATGGATCTAGCACCTCTTTTATTATCCTGGATAGAGCTGGAGCCTGTTCTACTAAATGAAGTATCACAAGAATGGAAAAACAAGCACCACATGTATTAATTGGTATTAATTTGTCAACACTTATGTGCACAGATAGTAATAACATTCATCGGGTGTCGGGCAGGTAGGGGGAGGGATGGGTATATACACACCTAATGGGTGCAGTGCACACTCTGGGGGATGGACATGTTTGAAGCTCTGACTAGGGCATGGTAAAGGCAATAAATGTAACCTAAATATTTGTACCCCTGTAATATGCTGAAATTAAAAAAAAAAAAGTAATGGAGACCGGAAAGGTTGTCTAGATCGGTGATAACATCTGCTGACACTGACATTCATAGTGCCTTATTTAATCTTCACTTCATACAATCTGCAAGTCAAGAGAAGGCCTATTATTATCAACAGATTTATATTCTCCAACTTAAGAAAACTATGACTATACCCAGAAGTACTAGGCACAAGCTATTCTCATGCAATAAAAGGAAAAGGAAGGTCTTGGTCTCTCGCACAGAATGGAGAACAAAGGGGAACAGTCTGAAGGAGAAAATCAGACCAGATAAGTTGACAATTTACTACTTTTTCCTGCCTCAGATATTTGGAGCAGAGCTTCATCATCTAAAATACTGAATCCGGATATAAATGACATCTTTCTCATTCACAATACATTTACAGACATATTTCCAGGACTTTCCAGTTGTTCACATCATTGTTGTCTACCACTGACAAATTTCATACAGAGAGGGATTAGACATTTATATGTTTTCATTTTTTGTAAGCAAATTAAAGAATTCCAAATTCATGGATGGGCTCTGAATTAATTAATCCTATTAATGAAAGCCAAGAAATTTGATTATTCTATCATCTGTGGGTATTAAAAATATCTTTGAAAAACAAAACATTAATAAACATTTATATATATCACAGATTCTGATTAGTTTTCCACTTTTAAAGTTAACAAAAATAATTTTCCTTTAAGCCACATAAAACGCTTTTCATATGAGCTGAGACTAACCAAAATAAAACTCAGAACTTTAATATAATTTTTTAGAAAACTATACATAAAATTCCTTAGGTATTTCTAGTTGACATGCAACACAGAGTACCCCACAATATCATGATGAACATGTATTCTGCTTAATGACATTTCACTTATTCCTGCCTATGTAAATACCTTTGAAACTACATAAATAAAAACTTGAAAATGTTACATAAAACAGACACAATCTATTATGCAAAATTTGAGGCCAGTATACCCAAGAAAGATGATAATCTTTATAAATTCTCATAAAGCATTAAAGTCTGCCTTTACAGACAGGCTTTTAATAAATCTCAAATATTGCTTATAATTATAATAGTTTTCCCTTTAGAAGCAATTTGTAGGCCTGGCTCCGTGGCTCACACCTATAGTCCCAACACTTTGGGAGGCCGAGGTAGGAGGATCACTTGAGGCCAGGAGCTCAAGATCAGCCTGGGCAACGTAGCGAGACTCCATCTCTACAAAAATTAAAAAAAAAAAAAAAATTAGCTGGGCATGGGGGTGTGCACCTGTAGTCCCAGCTAGCTGGGGAGGCTAAGGAAGGGAAGATCGCTTAAGTCCAGGAGTTTGAGGCTGCAGTGAACTATGATCACACCACTGTACTCCAGCCTGGGCGACAGAGCAAGACCCTGTCTCTTTAAAAAAACAAAACAAAACAAAACAAAAAACAGAAGAAAAAGTAATCTGTAGTTTTGGGTGGCTCTGTGACAGCACTGATTAATACAACTGCACTAAGTAAAGTGACCTCCAGAATATACTGTGACATTGTTAAAGCAAACACAGACTGGGAAATTAACTTAAGGTCAATCTGGTTTCTTGCAATAAAATTATCTTTCTCTTCCAGTTCCTTGGAAGGCAGCCTGTAAAATGGAAAATAAACTTTGAAGTCTTTTAGCAGATGTATGTATGGAAAAAAGAAATAAAGAAGGAAAAAAATACCTTTGGAGTCAGGCATTCTAACTCATCACTACATGTGACCAGAGGGAAAATAACCTTCTTGAGCCTCTCTTCTTATACAAAATGGGAAATAATACCTACAACAAAGGGTTTTTATCAAGTGTAATGAGATTAATTCTGAATAGACAGTAGCTCCCACTCACCAATCCTTTTCATTCTTTAAAATGTTGTAACTATTTGATAATTGTCTTTCCCCAACCCTCATCTCTGTGAACAGAAATCAGCTCATCACAGATTTCTATCAATGAAGATTATACCAAACCTGCTTTCCATACTGTTAAGAGTTAGGATCAGCAGGACAACTTTCTGACAGTTTAGATAATGCCTAGTGATTTAAAATAGGGCTGTTTTAACATAAACTAGGAGAAATCTTGATAGACAGTTACTCTTGCTCTTCAATTGCTGCTAGAGAGAGTAGCTTAATATCAACTGATCTAAAACTGAAATTTTTTTTGCCCTAAAGATATGTCCTACAGAGTTTGATTTACATTCAAAAATTCGGAAGGAAAGTTAATTTGTTATATTATTTAAAGGTATTACTAATCGGGGAAGTTTTATTAAAAAGCTCCCTTCCTGAATACCAGATCTAAATACCAGATGTTCTATGATCTTCTGTTTCCAGGGGTGGCTTAGCTCTAACAGACTTGTATTCAAATTTTTTCCAGGCTTAAATAATCTCTGCCATATGCAACAATAACAATATAAGAATTTTGATCTATCATTGTCGTGAGCTACAGTGAATGAAAGTGTTTGGTTTTTTTTTTTTTTTTAATTGCCCAGGCTGGAATGCAATGGTGTGATCATAGCTCACTGCAACCTTGAATTCCTGGGCTCAAGTGATCCTCCCACCTTGACCTCCCAAAGTGGTAAGGTTACAGGTGTGACACTGTGCTCAGGCTTGAAAGTGCTTCTGAGAGAAATCCTTCTTCTTCCTATTGATAATACTTCAAACATATTTTGTTTGACAGAAGTAGAATAACAGCCAGGTCGAAAAAAGTTTGGTTAGCCTTCGAAATTCTGCAAAGCATTTCAAACTTAACATCTGCTATTCTGCTGTTGCCCTGCTCTTAATTAGAAACACAGAACACCTAAAACATTTCAGAATCCTATCAGGCAATGCAATCTATTGGAGCCAATTTTACATAAGGTTTCCTGTCATGAAAGCTAGTCTCTGTTCCTCTGCATTCTAGAGTTTATCCTCATAATAAGCTGGACCATCAGGAAAGTATGTACATATAATCTAGGTCCCTTCATAGTGTTAACTATTTACTGTAACTGAGTTGCACTTTGGTGTCACTCTTACCTTTATCCAGAATCACATTAAGAGACAGTGTTTTGAAACCGACAACATTTTCTACAGCATTTCTCTGTGTCATGTGTTATAAAGCTCTAAATGAAAAAAAAATCTTTTAAAGAACTATTCTTCCCCCAAAGGAAAATAGTATAGCTTCTGATTATGGGGGTGGGGGTGGGGAGACTCCTGGAAGTAAGTATCCCTCTATTGTTTACTTTCTTGGCTTTGCCTAAGAACCAACTGCACGGCTCAGTGCTGGTGTAACCGTACGGGGTCTCACAGACTGCGAGTCTATGATCTGTTATTCCTACTATGGAAAAGTACAATTTTCCAACTCCTGATTCTAGTTGTTATTTAGATTCTTCCATTAATCCATTATTATTATAAGCCATATTAAATTATATGTGGTGAGGAATTAAAAAAAATCATTCTCATTTTATTCAGTATGAATTCACCACAAATTTCTCACTATCTAACAAACATATGTTACGCTACATTTTCATCTAATGTGCACTGCCCTTCCTTTTCCTGAAAATTCAAATTTTGTTCATCTTTCAAGGACCAATTTAAGTCTCTCTACTTCTCAGAAATGTCTTCACTGACTACTATCTATGTTTAAGACCTTTAAACATTTATATCATTTAGTCTGTGCCACACAGTTTAACACTTAAACATACACTATCTTATATTGTTTGATGATTTTATATGTTATCATCATTATTCTGACCATATTACAAATACTTTGAGACAATTCCTTTGTCCTAGATTTGTGTCAAGCATGGACTAAAAAAGTACTCAAAACACTTGACAGTGGCAGCTACCACAATCTACTGCGATGAAGACTTAAAGCATTACAGTGTACAGATGTACGTGTAGAGGTGACAACGTCATGGTGTCTCTATGTATACATGACAACCTCGCTGCGGGGAGGGGAAATGTAGACAATAAAAGTTATATATAGATTTAGAAGAATAAAAGAACCCAAAGTTATCAGCATATTTTGAGGCTAGCTCAAATGACAAAAGTCAAAAGAAATAAAGAAAATGAGAAGTCATACTACATAAAAAGAGAACAGACCAATCACATTCATAGGACAATAAACACGCCATTTATTTGTGGTGATGGATCATGGCGAGAATACTGAGAAGGAATGGAAAGAATAAGACCTCAATTATAAGAGTTTTAATCAATCACTCAATCACGGAATTTTAGATTTATAATAGATTTACAGGCTCTGTAAAGTCCATCCTCATTATATGAAGAATATGAGACTCAGAATTTAATAACTTGCCCAGGCTCCAACAAATCACAGAGAAATAATATGAAAACCTAGATCTTCTGGTAAGTAATTATTACTAAATCCTAAAAGATATGATTATAATTTTTTTTTTTTTGAGACAGGGTCTCTCTCTGTCACCCAGGCTAGAGTGCAGTGGCGTCCTCATAGCTCACAGCAACCTCAAACTCCTGAACTCAAGCAATCCTCCTGCCTCAGTCGCCCGAGTAGCTGGGACTACAGGCGCTGACCACCATGCCAGGCTCACTTTTCTATTTTTTTGTAGAGATGGGGTACCACTCCTGCTCAGGCTGGTCTCAAATTCCTGGCCTCAAGCAATCCTCTCACCTCGGCCTCCCAAAGTGCTAGGATTATAGGCATAAGCCACTGCACGCAGCCATGGTTTTTGATGCACAGTGACAAATAAGGAGCACATGAATGCTTCATCTACCATCTCCCTCTTTTTGGAAAATCTACATACGCAAACCAAACACGTACTCACACATACAATCACACCACTATCAATACTGCTACCATCCCACGAAGCAAACGGCAGTAATGTCTTGGTTACCATATGACTCACCCCACCAGATTAAAGAAAAGCAGCTGATTAAAGGAGTGCTTATTCTCATGAGACTAACGTGATGCTGATTATACACGACAAGTTGTCATACTTGATAATAAACCATGTGGAAAACCTAAACCAGAAAAAGTTTGCTGCTGTTAGGACACAAAAGGCTATTTATTTAGCTAACCAATGACACAGACAGATTCATTGATTTTCATTTAATTAATCCTCTCCGCCCAGATTTTCTAAAGCATAAAGGGCCAATGCAGCATAAATCCAGCAATATAAACCAAGAGACAAATATTTCAAAGATAAACAGACCTTAATACACTAAATCCCACCCACCTCAGCTGGAAATGAAGGTGAGTCAGCAAATAATATTCCCATCCTGAAATTCGTTCAGAGCTTTCAAAGTGAAAATTACGTTAAGTTTAGACCAGCTGAATGGGCTAAACCTCCCACAGCAAAATACTTTCTAAATCTATGGTTCCCCAAACTGTGGGCACATTAAAATTACCTATAAAACATTAAATTACAGATTCCCAGGCCTTGGCATGGAGTATTTGGTTCTTTAGATCTAGGGTAGAGCTCCATGATCTTTGTTTAAATAAGCATTCAGGCAACTAGCCTTGGCAAATAATGCTCTAGACAACACAAGTAATTACAATCAAATTAAAAATGTCTAATTGTCTGGCCTCCCAGTATCTAGAAAACAAGTGAACAAGTTTCGGAACATACGTTATGGTTTTAATACTATCCTTGTGATCCTGATCTGGCGCATTTTTATTGCAAGATCGCAAATGGCAAGAAACATCTGGTATTTTGTGGTTAGTTTCTGTCATACTTCCGAGCACCCAGCCCTATGAGATACTGAAGACCAAAAATTTAGCATTAGAATATCTACGCGTGTGGTGGTCTAAGTGTACAAAATGTAAAATGTACTCAGGTCATTTCACCTTTTGTTAAGACATTAAACCATCTTAGATTGGAGTGTGGAGTAAATTATGGTACATTTTGTGCAACATTTTAACATTTATTCCTATAAAACCTAGTGAGTACACTGTGATATGCCAGTTCAAATCTACAACAGCCACCAAACCATGACTTAACATTTTGTTCCCTGGACAAAAAGGGTGGGGTAAGGGCAGGAGTGGGTAAACAGGAACACTGACCAGTATAACCGCAATTCTGGAATGTATTAATTAAAATATGCCTTAACTTATAGTGAATTTCTAATTCTAATATTCAGTGCAATGGAAAGCATTTGTTAGGATGGGAGTGCCAGCTAAGCTGGCAGAGATTTGATTCTCCAGTGTTTGATTTTTTTTTTATCAGTTGAAGGGGGTTTTAGTTTTGTTAGAATTATAACCAGACTATTTTCATGTCATCCTGTAAGTTACTGAGTGGTATTAAACATGAAAGACATGTTCTTATTTTCCTTTTTCTGATTAAATGTCTGATGCATATGATTTTTCTATAAGCAAACAATTGCTTTTATAATCAGAAGGCTATATACTCTTCTAAAGACTCTGCTACATCTAAATGGGTTTGAGAATCCGTATCAACATACTCTGTGCTTTTTGAAGGAAAGTGAAAATAAAGTCAATAAAACTCATAGTATTAAAAAGAATAGGAATACATTTTTCCGGTCCACAGTAAGATCAAATAAAAATCAATTCTGAGAGACTGTGTTCGTGTTTTGAAGCAGGAGGTTCTCCTGAGAATTTGTTGGAAGTGGGAGTGGGTAGTGATTCACCATACTTGTGTTCTCCTCCCTCCCTTTATACATTTTATTCACAGGACTTTTAAAAGTCTTTCACTATCCTTCTTGAAAACTCAAAGTGCAATTATTACAGCAGAATGTATTTGCGGGTAGTAATAACATT
>RJWJ010007841.1:0-55804 GCA_004363605.1 Indri indri | reverse complement strand
AGAAAAAAAATGGAGTGGTAGCTACACATGAAAAGAGACTTAAGAGACCTACCAACCAAATATAATGTGTGTGCTTATTTGGATAAACAAACTGAACATAAAAAAAAGAGTTCTTGAGAAAACTGGGGAAATTTGAACCCTGTAGATTTGATGATATTAAAAAATGTATAAATATTTTAGATTGATAATGGTATGTTGATTTAGTTAAAAATAGTCCTTATCTTTGAGAGATGCATACTGAAATATTTAATAATGAAATAAGATCCCTGAGATTGGCTTTAAAATAATCCAGTGGGGTGGGGGAGAAAACGTGGGTACGGATGTAGTCAGAATTGCACTGGGCAGGAGATGGTAGTTGTTAAAGCTGGATGTTATGTACGTGGCAGTTCTTTATACTTTTCTTTTGCTGTATAAGCTTGAAATTTTCCATAATGAAAGGTTTAAAATGTTAGAAAACAGAAATAAACTTTTGTTTGAAGTTTACAACTTCAACAGTTTGCTTCATCAGGTCCCTCTTCTGGCTTTTGTTTTCCATAGAGTAAGCCTGAATTTTTATCAATAACACTTCCAGATTTTAGATATTTGTTATTAAAAGGTTTTTAGAAAGGCAGAAGGGGTCAATATTCCCATGGCCATCTTCTGATTTTTTTATTTCTTTTTGTCTTTTAACAAAGAACTGTTTGCTTATTTGTTGGCTTTTTGCTTATAATATGTAAAAAAACCATATTGGTGAATTGTGTGTAAAATGTGCATAATATTTAAAACTGAAATGATGTAGTATAGACATAGAATTATATAGGCATATTTCTTCTGTTTTAATGTCTAAAAGCTGTTTTTTTCCCCCAAGATTACCATTTTTGTTCTATTTATGAGAGACTAGAATTACTATTGAAACAAAACTGACCCAAAAGGCAACATGCCATTACGTTGCTTGACTTTGTCTTGATGGAATTCAAATGATAACCTGGTCTAACAATTTTTCATAGTAAGTAGAATTCTTCTATTCCAGTGTTACTTTATTCCAGCATATTACACTTATATCTTCTCACAGAGCTCATGAAATTTTGATGATGGCTAAAATGCAAGATATTGAGTTGCCTAATCGATTTGAGTTAATCTTTAATATTGACATCACATTCCATTATATGACTCTGTATTCAGGAGATGGTTTTCCAGTGGTAGATTATTTGCTTTCATTTTGCTGCTCATACTTCTACTTTTCTGTTGCCAAATAGGGAGGCAAACCAGTGATTTATATATTTCTAGCTCTGTTTAAAGCTTAAGAAAGTTTGAAACTGTCATTAGTTAGGATGCTTTAGAATTATATGTGAGTTTTATTACATATTAGCCCTATTAGAAATAGGTTTGGATAATCGAGAACAGAGTATAATTTTTAGCTGCTTTGCCAAATGCAATAAAATACCCCATTTACCTTCTTTAACACTGGGTAGCTGGATGTGGGTAACTTTCAGAAGCAATTGGGGTCCTTACAGGACATGTGCTTTCATGCTATTAATTTTCATAACTTGCAGCCACAGAAAAATAATTATTTTTAAGTGGCTAGCATCACTGTTGAACATGAGCCCATTTTTCTTGGCTCTCAGAATAACCATTTCTTTTGGACTGTGATAATCAGTTGTGGGACATATTTTTTTCATCCTTTTCTCCTCCTTCTGCATTTCAAGAAGGTTAAACATTTGTCCCAGGAGTTTAGAAGGGCAAAAATTATACATTCAACTTGAACGTGTACTTTAAAGTGGAGTTCTGTGCTCATTCAGCCGTTTGGAGTTTTAAACAAGAAGTGTCTGAAAGATTATCAGCCAAGATCCTTGGCACCTCACACCCACCCCCCTTTTTTGTTTGGTGCTTTTTTGTCTCTGAAACAGAAGATTAGCAACCCATTTAATAAAGCGTGAACTTGACTTAGTCAGGCTCGATTTCTTCCACTGATGACAAATTATAGAAATGGTGATTTTTACCAATATGGAGAAATCATTTGGATTAAATATCAGATTGTTGATTTTTTGAGTTGTATGGTTGCCCGTATGTAGCAGAATAGTCACACGTCCAAGACGATGGCATTTTTCAGACAATTGTCTCCATCCTCCTCGTTTGCTGGGAAATTAATAAACTTCTCTTTCCTTCTCCTCAGACCACTTATTCTTGTTCTTCTGACATGGCCTCGAGGACAAGCGCCGAGCTTCATGACATGTTCTTAGGAGTAAAAGACTGAGTATGGTTGGAGAGTTTTAGAATTCTGTGGCCCATGCTCTGCTCTTAAAAACCTGGATTTTTTTTTTTTAAGATAAAAATAAACTGTTGGGTCTGAAGGTGGGAGGTGGAGTAGGAAGATCGGCCAATTGGATGTCTCTCATTATCTGATTCTTTTGGCAGTTTATTTTATATCCTTACTGTTGGTTTTATATTCTTAGTTATTTTCACTTTTTCTTTTATTTCCTTAGGCATATACAACTTTGAAAAAGAGACTGTTTTTATATTTTTAGGCACCGTATGTAAATATTTCACTAATTGATATTTTAAAACATCTCTTTCATTAATTATGGAATTAGATAAGTTGAAAAACAAACAGTACTGCCTTCTAAGAAACATACTAAAACTATTTTTCCAAGGTCATTTCTTCACTGTTCTTCTGTCTCTTGTTCTGATTTTAATGATGAGAAGAATTATGTCACCTTAGAGGGAAGAGACTGTTCTTTGTGTTCTAAACCTTAGCTCCAGGGAATTGTGGGATTTCAATAAATTTTTAATAACGAATGTCTAGTCTACTTCTTTTTCCGAAGAGTTATTGCTTAGCTTTCATGAACTAAGAGAAAGTTGTAAAGTGAGAAGTCAGAGTGAGAAGGAATAGAAAAAAGGAAAATCATAGGCTCAGTTGTTGTGACGACAAGCCAAGTTAGGTTGTGTTTCATATATCCGAAGATACCTTTCTTGATGCTCTTTAGTAATGGCGTGAGCCTGGTTTAATTTTGCTGGAGCTAAGACTTAACATAAACCTTTTAGTAAACACAAGCAATGTAGTAAAGTGCCTAAGATTGTGCATTCTGGAGCCACACAGTCTAACATGAGTTTAAATTCTGGCTTCAGTACTTACCAGCTTAGTGTCTTTGGGCAAGTGAGTTACTTAGTTTCTCTGTGGCTCAGATTCCTCAACTTTAGAATGGGGGTCATAATGTTATTGTGTGCCTTAATCTGTTTATAGATTTGAATAAGCAAGAAAATTTAATTATGGTATACTACTTAATTCAGCAGTGAATAATATTAGCATGGAATTAACCATGACATTACTGAATATGGATTTATGCAAAAATTTTGTAAAAAAAGCTATAATCTTTGTCTATCAAAATAGGGACTCAATAGATAATATCTAAAATTAATGAATCTATATGCATATTACTTAGAACTATTAAGATAAATGCTATAAGAAATAAAGAGTTGAATGTAGTTATATCTAGGAAAAGTGGGAAGAAGAGCCAGGAGACCACAGTTTTTGTATATAATCTTATTTACTGATCAGGGTGCAAAGAGAAACCAAATTTATTCTTTCTCACTTAGCATTTAACCCACTTTCTCCTCCTAAGGAAAAACTCAGGACAGGTTCCATAACTTTACTAGTCACTGTTAGATAATGGAAAGTCCTTGGGTCACTTTTTAGCCCAGTCTAATAATAACATAACTCCGGCATGGCTTTTTGAATTATTGCAACTTTGTATTCAAAGTTAATGCTTTTCCCTTCCCTCAGCTTGCGCCAGATTCAGGCTGCAGTGGCAAAGGATACGGTTGGCTTCTTCTCTTTTCCTCCCTCACTTTTTCCTATATCCCCCAGTTGTTGCTTTTGTTTGTTCTAGGACTGGCCCAAGGAGAGAAGGGGGTCAGGAGACAAGGTCCTAGTTTTGCACAGCCCATGTAGTTGTGATCTGGCATCGGTGTCCCCTGAATGTGTTGTAGTTCCCTTTATGTGGGAAAGTCTTTTTTTGGCTTGTGTATTCCTGCCTTGGGCCTCTGAGCTTGTGACGGTTCACCCGCTGTGTTCATTTCCTCCTTCCATCCACAAAGTCCTCCCAGGTAGGATCCCTTTGAATAGGAGCTTACACTAGCTCCTCCTCTCTCTTGGGGTCCATATCTGGCCTCCCGAAACCATGTGCCTTTGCTGCCGTGGAGGGGCACCTCAATGCCAGGCAGGCCTTTTACTCCAGCCACCGTCTTCACCTTGAAATTCTTTTGGGCGAGAGTCATATTCTGGTCATACGTTCCCTAAACTCCAGGGGAGACGTGCTTTGCCCTTCAAGAGGTCTCCTCTTGGTCTCTTTAAGGTACAGGGTAAATTAAACACACCAACTCCTCCTCCAGGAGGAAATGCTCAAGGCATCAGTAGCTTTCTCCAAAACAATCATTTCTCTTGGCTTCTGGCTTTGTCTGTCTTAGAGTGGTGATGGGCTCAGTTCATGTTTCTCTAATTGGTGTCGTAGTCAATTAACATGGCCTTCATAGATGGCCTAACACAGTGCTTTTCATACATTTGTGGGGAAGGTTTGTTTTTTTAAATTTCCAATCCAGTGCAGGTCCACACATGGCCCTGTAATGCATGACTGGTCTTTAGCTCACATCACAGGTGACTCACCACATGAGTTCAGCAGCACCTGAAATGGTCCATTCAACAAGGCAAGTCTACTGACCATTTGCATTTCCAAGGCAATGCCAAATTATTCTAAAAGTTCCTAAATACTTCCAATTTCTTTAGTTATCTTGTAGCAAACCAGTAAAAACCATTCTCAGACTAATACCAGTCTGTGGGCATATTTTGAGTTGTCCTGTTTTAACACTTTCCTTTAGGATTGGGGGAATAGTGGCATTTATTGTATCATTCCTGGCCTTTGGGGCATCAGCTGCAATAGACCAAAAAAGCTCTAGTTTAATATCCTATGATAATTAGAATAGATCTTTATTAATTCCACATATATTTATTAAGTATTTGCTCTGTGCCACAGATCCTATAAAAATAAAACTTCTAAGGTGGACGTGGGGGCACATGCCTGTAGTCCCAGCTATTTGGGAGGCCAAGACAGGATTGCTTGAGCCCAGGAGTTTTTTTTTTTAATTAATCAATTTATTTATTTATTGAGACAGAGTCTCATTCTGTTGCCCCGGTGAGTGCCATGGTGCCAGCCCAGCTCACAGCAACCTCAGACTCCTGGGCTTAAATGATCCTCCTACCTCAGCTTCCTGAATATTGGTACTAGGCACACACCACCCCCAACCACCACCACCACCCCCCCCGCTAATTTTTTCTATTTTTAGTAGAGACGAGGTCTCACTCTTGCTCAGGCTGGTCTTGAACTCCTGAGCTCAAGCTATCTTCCTGCCTCAGCCTCCCAGAGTGCTAGAATTACAGGCATGAGTCAAGCCCAGGAGTTTGTGTCCAGCCTGGGCAACATAGCGAGACCCTGTCTCTAAAATAAATAAATAAATAAACAAACCTACTCTAGAAAGTAGAGAGAGATAATAAACAAATAACTAAATATATGTTATGTTGGGAGGTGATAAGTGGTATGAAGGAAGATGCTTCAAGTGAGGGGGAAGATCATGTTGGGGGTTGGATGGCAAGCTGCAGGTTTACATTGCACAGTCAGGGAACATTCTTTGATAAGGTGACATCTGATCAGAGACCTATTCAGTGACAGAGCCAAGTCTCTGGGTAAGAGTTTTTTAGGTCAAACGCTCTTAAGCATTATTTGCATCTTAATTTATGGGCATGTTTTACTTTGATAAAAATAAAAGTCAGTTTTTAAAAATGACTAGGAGAAAAATGAATGGGAAATGAGGACATTGAGAGAGCATTTGTAAATTACTGTTTAAAGAAGTTTGCCTAAGAAGGGGCTGAGGAATTTAGGCAGTAAAGTAGGGAGGATATAGGATTCAGAAAGGTCTCTCTTAAGTTGGGAGTCATTCGAGATGTTTTAGGAAGAAGAAAGGGGGCCCGTCTTGGGCCTGGACAGAATGAAGGTGGGTAATAGTAGAAATGGATGCATTTTGGGATAACTAGAGGTTGTTACACAGGAACAGTGCTGAGGGCCTGGTTGATGTTAGATACTTGTACATTTGTTGAGGGATTGAACTGCCCTGTTGAGTATTTTTCAAAGCAGGTTTCTGCAGTTTAGGATTAGGAGTTGAGGTGACTGTTTCCAACTGCGCCAAGATGGAGGGTGGAATTGATACCTCTAGAGAAGTTGGCTGGGATATCGATGTCAAAGAAATGCTTGAAATGATGTATCATGAGGCCGGATGAGGAAGAACAGGAAATCTTAAGAGCAGTAATGGATCTGACGAGGAACAAAGAGGATTGGAGGTCTGGATTAGTTTGAGGAGGAGGGAGAGCTGGAGAGCCAGAAATTGGAGGTCACATTGTTGGATTAGGATGAGAGCTTTCAGAGTTGGCTCAGTTCCAGGTGATGTCATTATCCAGAATGGGGACAAAGGGTGGCTGGCAAAGGAGGAGAGACGGTGACAATCATTTGAGTTCAGGAGGTCAGGAACCTCTGTGGCCGAGGCGTTGGATAGCTCATCCACATGAATGTGGAAATCTTCCCGGATGATGACACCACTCAAAGAAGTGAGGAAGAAGCAATGAGTCAGGTTCCAAAGTCCTCGGTGAATGAGGGGGTGTGGCTGGAGGTCAGACAGTGACAATTCAGGGAAGGGAAGAGAGTGGCATTGGATGATGGCTCTGGCCTCGGAGAGGGCCAGGATTTTGGTGGGACATGCAGGAGCAGCCTCTGCTGGAGGGATGCAGAGGGATGGGGAGCAGGCTCTTAATAGATGCACGTGGAATGATTAAGGTAAGACAAGCAGTGGAGATGGCGCGTCCTGTGAGGAGGTAGAGCTTGTTGACAATGAAATGAAGGTTCCAAAGGGCACCTGGAAAGAGTTGGCAGGGGAAGGCAGCAGTGGAGGAGGTACAGAGGAGCAGAAGGATGATTGTCTTTGAGAAGAGAGTTGCCCACAGGGCTTGAATTTGGGGCATTATATGAATATGGCAGGAACAAGCGGCATAGTGGGTGAGTTCACCAGCAGCCCTAGGGGGAATGGTCCTCAGGGGTAGCAGAGACAGCCCTCTGCCATTCACACTGATAGTCTGCAGCCTTTGCTCCTGGCCAGGTCATGTGTCCATTACACACTCTAGTCTGTGCTTATGGCCCATGAGCTCTTAAAGGGCTTTTGGGATCACTGAGACCTAAACATATATTATTGATACAAAAGTAAGAATTTTGGAGCATGAATTTTAAAAACAATCTTTAATTAAATGACTACAAAATGTATCATTTTTTCAACTTGTTCAGTTCAACTTTTGTGTAATTGTGCATAAATGAAATTTAAAATCACACAAAAATTATTTTTAACAAAACTTACTTTTTGTAAACAATAAAATCCCTTGCAAACATTGAATGGAAAAATGTATTGAATGTATCTGATCATACGTCTGATGTGCTGTGGTTGGAGCCCTGTAAAAGAGCGCATAGGGCCCTGTGAACATCTCAGAACATCTCTAGCTTGAGTTCCATCCTCTGTCAGAAGTTGTGCAGAAGTTGGGCCAGGTGCGGTGGCTCACACCTGTAATCCTAGCACTCTGGGAGGCAGAGGCAGGAGGATCCCTTGAGCTGAGGATTTGAGACTAGCCTGAACAACAGTGAGACCCTGTCTCTTTTTAAATAAAAAAAAAATTTAAAAAAAGAAGTTGTACAAAAGGTATGTGTTTGTGTGCAATGGAATATGATATTAAAGACAACTAGGCCTCTCATATGACCCTGTTCGGGTGGCTGGAAAGGGGATCCATTATTCTGAGGAGTCTTACCTCTCAAGGATATTAGTTTTGGCATCTACCTTTGGTGATTTGGAGGCCTAATTTTACTATTTCTTTGAAATCTCTTAAATATCACGTGATTTCAGATGGGTGTAGATAGGATAGGCAGGATAGGTAGGTGTTCTTTAGGTTAGGTATTCTTTAGGTTTATGTAGGAAAGAATACAGAATTTGAAGTTTTAAAACCTAGATTTAAACTGGAACAATTACTTCATCTTTGAGCAATAGTTTCCTGTTACAATGAGAATGATAGCAATATTAATCTCATAAGGTTGTTGCAGGGATTCAATGAGATATTATTTTTGACAAGGTTTTATGGGCTATAAAATGCACTGCAAATGTAGTTATGATTGACAGGGGTTTTAGGTAGCATGGTGGTGATTAAGAGGAATGAAAAGAAAGTAAGATGGTAGATTCATGACTCATCATTGGCTCATGCACCACTGGCTTTTATTTATTATCTATCTGTCAATCAATTATCTATCTATCTGATGTGTACCCACAGCCCCCTATTCAAAACAAAAGTTAGGATCTCAGCAGTAACCTATGTCTATGGATATGGTCTCTCTCTTCCCATTGGCCTGAGTCTTTCTACTCAAGGTAACCATTATTCTGAAACACATTCCATCATTCTCTTGTCTCCCTTTTAGCGTAATAAAAAAGATTACCGTACTTCATGGAATTATTTGGAACTCACTTTTGTTGCTTGTTATTCCATTGCTAATATTCATCCAACTAGTTGATTGTTGCTGTAGCTTAGTCGTTATGACTTTTGTGTGAATGTACCACAGTTCTGTTTATTCACTCTCTTGTAAGTTGGCATTTGTTTCCAGGCCTTTACTGTTTGAGTGCCATCCTAAGTTTTCTTGTATGTGCCTCTTCCTGTGCATGTGCAAGAGTTTTTCTTGGGTATATTCTTAATTGGATTGTTGGATCATAGGATATACATGAAAGTTCAACTTTAGGAGATAATGCCAAACTCTTTTTCATAGTACTTGCATCAATTTATACTTTCATCAACCATGTCTTAGCATGAGGAGCCATATTCTTTCAACTCATAGTAATGTTAGACTTAAAAATTTTTCCAATTAAATACATGTAATGTTAATCTCATTGTGGGCTTGGTTTGTTTTGCCCTGATCACCAGTGATGCCAAACATCTTTTCATGTTTGTTAGCCATATGTGTTTCTTCTTCTGCAGAATGTCTACTTCATTTGCCCTTTTTCTCATTTGTGCTTTTCTTACTGATTTGAACAAGTTCTTCACATATTCTTTGTTCACTGAGCTTTAATTTTTATTATCATATTGTTCGTTGCTTGTTTTTTTTTGATAATCTCTTATTCCCAACTCCTATTTTTGATACCCTTTTCTGTTTCTTTAAACATATACAATATATTTATTTTATATTAACATACCTGAAGTTTTTGTCTATGGGTTTGTGCCTGTTATTTCTGTAGTTTCACCAGTGGGGCCTTGTTTCATTGAAAGCTTTGTGACTTTTTATCGTAAGCTGTGTTTGATTGAACTTTATCTGTGGTAATTTTTTTTTTTTTTTTTTTTGAGACAAAGTCTCACTCTTTTGCCCAGGCTAGAGTGCCATGGTGTCAGCCTAGCTCAGAGCAACCTCAGACTCCTGGGCTCAAGGGATCCTCCTGCCTCAGCCTCCCGAGTAGCTGGGACTACAGGCATGCGCACCATGCCCGGCTAATTTTTTCTATATATTTTTAGTTGTCCAGCTAATTTCTTTTTATTTTTTTAGTAGAGACAGGGTCTCGCTCTTGCTCAGGCTGGTCTCGAACTCCTGAGTTCAAACGATCCACCTGCCTCGGCCTCGCAGAGTGCTAGGATTACAGGCGTGAGCCACCACATCCGGCCTATCTGTGGTAATTTTTGAGGCTTGCACTGAAGGTACATTTCTCCAGGCAGGATCTTCTTTTATTTTTGCCAGGCTTCTATTAACCCAGGGAAATCTAAAAATATATTCTCACTTTCAGAGTTTTTCATACTGCACAGGTAGTGTGAACTTGGGCCACTAAATGCACATGAGATCCAGCTTGTGGCTATAAATATTTTTTTCCTACTTCAGCTACAGTTTTGAGAGAGGCAAGTGTCCTTGCTATCTCAGGGTATTTTTGTTTTGATTTTCTAGTTCATGCTTTCTCTTGCTTTACTTGCAGGTTTTTCAGTCAGACTCCCTTGACTTTGTCTTCTGTCCCCTGAGCAAGTGCTTGGCCATCAAGCGAAGTGTTAGGCCAGAGGGGGTCAGCATAACATTTCTGTATTTGTGCTTTTGCTTTTCTGTCTCTCTAGCCTCTGAGGATTTTTCTTACTTTCCTGCCTCTTCACTGATGCATTCGAAAATATATTATTGTTATTTTATCCAGCATTTTTAAATGCTGTGCAGTAGGAAGGCTTGTTAGGTTATCAAGTTTATAATACATCTGAGAAACCCTTACCTTGTTTTTTATGACCCAGAGGTTTCCCAAAATGGGCCCTCTCAAATCAGAGCCACGTGTACCCCAAAGTTCTAGCATCCATCCCTAGAGCCACTGAAAGTTAAAAAAATCTGTGTATCATTGTCAAAGTACACCAGCTGTTGTCTGCCAAGACATTGCTTTTAGTTCTCATTTCTAGAATAATTTCATTTCCATGTAGGGCTGTTAGCATGTTTAGCCAGTTGCTCCTCATCTCTTCGTGTTAAAGCTGATGACATAGCACCCTCATTTCCTGCAGAGGGTAGAATTCATGTTCACACAGGGTATGGAGAAGTGCTGTAGTGACTCATTTATTTTCAAGTCTGAAATTTCAGTACCTATTTGTCGTTTCAGTTAAGTCAAATCAACTTCCTAATTGCATAATGTTTTGTTATCATTTGCAGTTGAACATAAAACCTCAAATAGAGAAAATATTCATGTAATATTTTTATGATAAATATCAGATAAATTATGAGATAGAAATTGTGATTGTCAAGTTTTTTTATTGTTGATTTATTTTATTCATTGATTTTTATTTATTGTTTTTGGTAATTAACAAATTTCTATAAAAATGTTATAGTCCATAATACACATTTTTTTGGAGGGGAGGGTGAGTTATGGGATTAGGAGAGGATATTTTCTGTTTTTTTCTTACATGTGTTATTCAATATGTAATATCTCTAATTCATTAGCTTTTAAGCTTAGTTCAGGGTAACTATATAAACAGGCTCTTTATAAGTTAGAAGTCGACACCATAAAGATACTGGAATTTGGATATAAAAAGAGCTTTAGAGATGATGGATTTGTGGACAATTTAGGAACCTCAAAAATCATCCACCCTGGGTTGTCACTTTGAGGAAACAAGGCCCGGAAAAGTGACCCGAGATGCCAAACATTGTGTCTCTAGTAACTTTTAGAGCTGTGATTGGAAATAAAACCTCCTAGTTAAACACCCTCTCTTCTATGCTATATTGTTTCCCTGTTTATATGCCACGTTTAGCCAGGCATTTAAATTTTTTGTATCTATAAATTTTAAAACTTATTTATGTGTTTTGTAAAGTGAACTGACCTAACCCCTCATGTTTAAAATTGATTTAGAAAACACGGATGTTTAATTAAAAAAAAAACAGCTAATAATCTTTGGAATTTATGGAAGTATTAAGCAGGCAATACAGATTTCTCAAGTTTATTTCTAGAACACGGGTAATCACCATGACTCCAGGCAAACTCATCTGTTTATTAGAGCAAAAGAATCAGGAAGTCTGAGATGGAGACGTTTCAGGATACTAGGGAAGTGAAAAATAGCTTTTTCAGAAACAAGAATGCTGCTTTTTATAAACAAATGACTATCATTATTTCCTGTTTTGTAATCCTACTAAAAACTATTTTGGAACTTCATCAGCTCTCTGTAGCTCCATAACCATAAATGAGACTATAAAAGAAATGAATTATAAAGACTCAGAGGCATTTCACATCAACAACATTTTTATTGATGCTACTTAATAATAATAACAACAGTAGTGGACATTTCCGAAGCACTTCTTGTGAGTCAGGCACTGTGCTGTGCAGTGGGCATTTAATCCTAGCAGGAATCCTAAGACATAGATTTTCTTTATAGATAAGAAAACCAAAGCTCAGAAAGTGTAAGTAGCTTGTCCAAAGTCTTGTAGCTAGTAGGCGGGCTGGGAGGGCACATCTCTCTGCTAGACTCCAGGGCCCTGTCTCACCTCTTTATTATTTCACCAGTTAGCTTGCTGAAAGCAGTCTCCTTTCGGAGTTTAACGGTGGGTTGCGAGACTATGTTGTGCTGTAAACCTCTTTTGTTCTAGAACAATCTTCACTGCAAGTATAGCAGGCAGTGATTGTGGGAGGAAGGAGGATAAATAGGAAACAACCTAATATTTATTGCAGGAAATTTGTACTTACTGAGTGCATATTTACTGTGTGCTAGGCTGTACAGTTGCTTTTGCAAAATTCATTTACTATTCATTGTTCCATTCCACAGATATTTTCTGAGCACCTGCTATGGGTTTGTCATCATGCTAGGGACTGGAGATACAGCAGTGAACTAAACAAAGTCCCTGTAATTCTGGAGTTTAGTTTCCAGTTGGGGGAAAGAGATGACAAGCAGATTAACAAATGGACCTATGACATGTTAGGTGGTGCTAAGTGGGGAAACTGAAGCAGGTTAAGGGGGATAGAGTGATTGGAGGGAGGGTAAAGTTATATAAGCTTGTTAGGGAAGCACTTTCTTTATAAAGTGGCATTTGAGCAGAGACCTAACTACGTATCGTGAGGCCTTGTGGGTCCTGGTACAGGCTTTACATTTTACCCTGAGTGAAGTGGGAAGCCGCAGGAGGGTTTTGAGCACAAGCATGATATGCTCTGACTTAGTTTTTGAAGACTTAATCCAGCTTCTGTGTGAAGAACAGACTGTTGAGAATGAGGGGAGAAGCCAGGTGACCAGTTGGAAGACATTTTGCAATAATCATCCAGGCAAGAGGTGAATGTGACTTGGAGTAAGAACAGCATAGCTCTTATTTATTGAATGCCTACTATGTACTTTGTGTATATTTTTTCTAATCATTTCAGTGATCCAGTTGAATTTAGCTATCCCTGTGCAGCAGATGATAGGACCAAAGCTCCCAGTAGGTTAGAAATTTGTGTCAGGCTACCCAGCTGTGACTATAGGAGCTTTCTATCAAATTGGCAGTTTTGGCACAGCTCTTTAAAAATGACAGCCATCATTTAAGGTGTTCTCCTGCATGCCAGATTTGGTCTTAAGTGCCTTGAACGTATTACTCTTATCTAGAAACAACTCTGACAAGTAGCTATTATTGTCATTTTTAAAAGAGGAATCCAAGGGCCACAAACGTTGTGACTTACAGCAAAGCCACCTAGCCAGTAAATGGCAGAATTGGGAACTAAAGCCCTGTTCAACTGATTTTAAAGCTGCTGTTTTTCCTATTATACCTGACACTTCCCAGAATTCCTCCTATAGGCCCTATTCCGACATGAATTTTATCTGTGGGTCCCCTACTTAATTATGGGAAGGCAAAGCACTTAAAAATTGTAAAACACGTTACTCTTCTTCCCCTTTCTGCCTTTTTTCCCCCTTGGCTTTTCTTGCTTTGAGATGATCCACACCATCCTTTTTGGAGGAAATTGCCTGATAAGTTACTAATTGCTTAAGATGCTTTTGCATGTTTTATTTTCTCTTCTATAAGTATTTGCATTTTATAAGCCTATCACAGGGAGAGGAACACAGAAGGGTGACTCTCTAATGGGAGCATTTCAGACATTGTGGCACCAGTTTTTAGTAGCAGATCTTCTGACTCCGGTCAGATCACATGGAAGATTATATTCTCCTTGGAGAATCAGGAAGGCAGGTGAGATAAGGCCATCTGTCTCTGTGACTCAACAGAGCAGTAGTGATGAGCTTTTCCTCTGGACTAGGGAAGCAGAGGGGTGGATTGTCACAATTAAATCAAAAGCCTGTGTTCCAGGCCTTATTTCTCTTGAGTAGTATTCTGAATTTGGCCAGGCTGTGTTTCTATCAGGAAAGTCTATTTTGATTCCTTGAATCTTCACCTCTGCCATGGCCAGAAATGGCTCCAGGAAAAATTGTGAAGTAGGCAAAGTTTACCTCTCTTTACCTATAGGAGTCTCAGTGTTCCCTTTTCCTGTTTTCAAAACGTTTCTGCAGGACATAGTCTGAATTATAAATGACTAATACAGTACCACTTAATGTGTTTCATCCATGGGCAGCTTAATTAGATGAATCTTTCTTACCGGAATTTCAGGCAATGGTGGGCAGGTGATGTGATGGGAAGGGATGACTTGGAAATTTTTTTCCAAGTCATCTCAATGATACGCTTTTTGGTACTATAACTATAGTTACTGCTGTCTAAGTACTTTATACCTGGTTTTCATTTTATCTTTTTCTCTTGGAATGAAATGCTATGAAAATATATTGAGTATTACATGCTAGGAAGGCATCATATTAGAGGATTTACAGACATTTTTTTCATTTTAATACTGTCTAACATCTAGCAAAGTAGGTATGATTATCCATATTTAGAATATGAGCAAGTCAGAAAGGTTAAATAAATTTCTTATATAGTAGTATGGGTAGTTAATCATGGAGCTGAAGGAAGCACTGTGGTTTTCTACCTTAGCCTGGTAAAAGTGTTGCATACTTTTTCTTCCCCTGAAATTGTAAAATGTGAATTGTAGCAGGTGTTCCTACTTCCCTGAAATAGAAATAGTAAAGTTGAGTCATAAACCTTTTATAAAGTAATGTGGTAGCCAATTGTATTAGTTAGGGTTCTCCAGAGAAACAGATCCAATAGGATATATTGGTTATAACACACATACCCCCACACCCACAGAGGGATTTATTTATTTTAAGGAATTAGCTCATTCAGTGGTGGGGTTAGCAGATCTGAAATCTGTAGGGAAGACCAGCAGGCTGGAAATTCAGGTAAGAGTTGATATTGCAGTGTTGAGTCCAAATTCTGCGAGGCATCATGCTGAAAACTCAGACAGGGTTTCTATGTTGCAGTCTTGAGGAGAATTCCTTCTTTGGGAAACCTTACTCTTTGCTCTTATGGCCTTCTACTATTATAATTGGATTACCCACTATGGAGGGTAATCTGCTCTACCTGAAGTCTACTGATTTAAATGTTAATATCTTTAAAAAATTCCTTCACAGCAACGTCTAGACTGATGTTTTACCAAAAACTGGGTACCATGGCCTAGCCAAGTTGACACATAAAATTAACCGTCACACCAATAAACAGTGATTTTCACTGAATGGACTTTTGAAGGTACCTGGATTCTTCACCTGACAACTCTCCAGCTGGTTCCTGTGTGGTGGACACAAACACAGGGCGAATTCAGGAGAATGAAGCGTGGCACAAGGGAACAGCTAGTCATGTATTCTATGATGTGTGTGTGTGTGTGTGTGTGTGTGTGTGTGTCTGTGTTTCTGATTGAACTTGCCACATTGTTTTCTGGAAACAGATATGTATTTTAAAGAATTCTTCTTTGCTTTATGTTATTGTTGGAGGAAATATTAGGCTGAGAAAGCCCCTGTTGAGAAAGGGAGGAGAAAAAATCCTCAGGCAATATTTCAGGGTCAGGCGTGCAGCTGGGAGGGGGAGGAAGGTCGGGATTGGAATTCACACAGATCCTGAGTGCACATCGTGACTCACTAAGGAGGAGGAGGGTGTGGGGTGGCAAAGCTGGCGCACGGGACGATAACAGAAAGAGAGCCCTGTGGTGGCCCTGTGAAAGAATGAGTGAATGTGCTTTACAAGTGCAATGGGAACAGTTTACCTATGGCTTGTAGACGATTAGAAGTCAGAAGAAATACGGGTATTGTAATTTTTGTGTTTTTAAGTAGAATAACATCCTGGCTCATAAAATATTACAAGAAATATGTGTAAATGGCGTGTCTGTTATATTCTCCAATACCACTCCTGTGTGAAAGGGGACGATGACTAAGATGGTTTATACGCTCCTGCTCTCTGTGCGTGAAGGATGGAGTGGCTCAGTAACACTTTGTTCCCGGTATGCTACGGTCTCATCAGATCCTTGCATGATGCCGACCAGCTGCAGCTCATCTCAGGAGCGAGTTTCCAGGGGTTGCTCTCTGCAGTGCCAGGGCCTAGGGCTGTAATTGGAGGGAAGTGCAGGTTTCTTGCAGGTTGGTGTCTAGCCAGCCTTGTACCTTAAATCAGTCTCAGTCATCAGGCACTAGGGTGGCTTAACAGAAAGAGCCTTGACATCAGGAGCCCTCCTTGTAGGACTTGCCTGGGACCCGCTCATTTTCCTACTGCTCTTCTCTGGCTCCCCCTGTTACAGTTCTGCCTGACTTCCTACCTTCTCTCCTCTGTGGTAAGCTACCTTAACTTCTTGCCCTATCAGCCACAGCCCAGCCTTCCCCTAGGCTTCTCTTTTTCTAGTTTCTAAATATTTCTCAAATCCATCCTCTCCTTTCCAACCCTAATCTCAGTGATTTAGTTCAGGCTCTCATCATTTATTGCTGGACTGTTGCAGTAACTGCCAACTAATCTTGTCTGAGGTTGAGCCCTCTCCAGTCCATTAGTCACGCAGCTATAGCAGCAAACTACTTACAAGCCTTCAGCAACAATCTGGCTCCTACAAGATGCAGCCGAGGCCCTGGCATTTTATGCAAGACTTGCCGAGATGTCCATCTACCACCTGCTTCCCCAGCCTCATCTGTGACATTTCTGCTTTTTAAGCATCTTGTGCTTTTCCCACTTCTCATTGTGGAACACTGGTTGGATAACTCACTGGTCTCAACATCGTCTCCCCACTGTCTTTTTATTAGTTACTTTATTACCTGTTTTGGAATAAGGTGGCAATAAGCAAGCAAGCAAGCAAACACATTTCCCTCTTCCCTGGATCCAGAGTAATTCAAAGCAGCCTTAGAATGAAAAATGATGCTGGGGAAGAGGGAGATGGAAGAGGAGAGAGCGGCCGTGGCGATCCTGTTGGGGGGTTCTGTGTGTGCGTGAGAGAGACAGAGACAGAGACAGAGAGAGAGAGAGACACTCAGGGCATTTTTAGCCCTGGTTGTGGCAGAGCTTCCTCTCTGAATCTCTACTCACATGGGACCCAGCTGCCGAGGCCAAGCTGCCAAGCCAATGAATTCATTTAACAGATGTTCAGCGGGGGCCCGCTCCTAAGAACTGGGATCCTAAAGTAGATAAGAAACAGTCACTGCCCACACAGTGAATTTGAATCTCAGTCTATCTATAAACTCTGGCGAAAGATATATCATTTTCTTTTTTTTCCAACTCAAGTCAGGTCCTGACTCTTAGATCTCCATTATGCTAGGCTTGGCGGTCCCTATTTCCTCCCCCTCAGAGTGGTGTTAAGGTTCTGGGGCCCTTTAAGATGCATGCCAAAGTGTCAGTGAATTGGAGAGGATATTTGTACCTCCAGGTTATGCTGTCACTCCTCCTGTGACTGCCCCATAGGGCCCTTCAGGCTGCTTCTGGGTTATTCTCAGGACACAGGGATCCTTTGAAAGGTTAACCCTGTGGTCTGTCCTCCTAGAAATACCAGGTGGCCATGTCTGTCGGAGTCCTCTTCTGGGATTTAAGAAGTTCTCTGCTCCAGGACCCACAGATGCTTTCTTTAGTCTAAGGGGGCCTTTTTAAAGGCTGAGAATGTCTTTTTCTCCAGACCTCTGTCCCTTTGTGCAACCCTAGCCTCAACAGACTTAGGCTTGTGGAAAATAAAAGTCAGATATTCTTGCAGGCTGCTTGTGCTTCCTGCCCTGCTATGTAGCTTCCCCCAGGGTTAATGCAAGGAAGGGACAGGCCCAGATCACCTTGAGAGAGAGAGATCTATTGCAAAGATAAAATGAAACTTGCAATGGCCCTTAGTGCAGATGTAGGGGCTTTGAGCCACGTGGTTGTTTGGGGTGGGTCTCAGGTGTTCTAAGACTGGCATGTGCAGCAGATCTTAGGGAAAACCCAAATATTAGTTAAGGGCATGAAATGAACTTAGCATTTATTCCCCAGAGGGGAGGCTGCGGTTGGATTGGTTTGCCACCGTACAATAGGAAGCATCGCAGCTGAGCAGCGTTTTCCACCAAGTCAGCTCTGTGTGTCCAGGCACTGACCCCTGGTCCCAGTCAGGTGTGGCTTAAGGTAGCAGAATTGTTTTCATTTAATGCACATGGAACAGCCCTGCTTTCCTCAGAAGAGGAAAGTGGGACTGCCAGGTCCTTAAAGTTTTATAGACTCTGCTTCTTTGCAATTATAAAAGCTTTTGTTTTTAATAAAAAAGTAAGTCTTGCACTTAATTTAAGTAGTAACTGTTTGAAGTGAAAGAATCACTATGTAAAAGCTATTATCAAAAGCAATTTTCTGAAGTCTCATTAATGAAGACAGATAATGAAAATGGAAGCACAAAGAAGGTATAAAGATATAACCTTGCTTATGTGTTAATAGGGAAAATTGAATATCTATAATTGCTTTTTTTATATTAATGTGTTTGTCTCAGTTTTTGTTGTCTTTAGCAATGGAGACAATGAATTTAAAAGAAAAAACCCACTGAATTTAAAATTTAAAAAAAGAATAATATATTGGAAAGATACAAGGGCATCCCAAAGAATCAAAGGTTTAACAACCAAACTTGGGAAGGATAAATATGGGAAATTATGGGAACCTCATAGACTTTGTCTCCTGAGAACTGTTATTAAGGTGATCCAGTTCCAGTTCCAGTAACTTCTAGTCTCTGTCTCTGTTGTTTCAAGTTTCAATAGTGACTGGAGTGACAGTCATGGCTCAACCATAGTCAGTTAGCAACCGCTGATCAAACGAGCATGAATAGGTAACATCACCTAACAGCTAAAATTTACTAATGCTTCCTGTGTGTTGGGCATTGCTCTACTCTAAGCATTTTTCATGTATTATTTATTCTGCCACTACAACCCTATGTATTAGGTACTGTTATGTTTCCTGTTTCTTAGACTAGAAAACCAAAGCCCAGAGAAGCCAAGCAATTTTCCCAAGGTCATATAGCTTTTACCTAGCATTCAATCTTTGGTATAACATGCACATATCTTTAACTTTCTGACTAGACAGCATACATGGCAGTTGGGTGTTGGTCTCTGCAAAGGTCCTGTGTTTTATACCTTAGGGCTGCAGTCCTCAACCCCTGGGCCACAGACCTGTACTGGTCCACGGCCTGTTAGGAACTGGGCCACACAGCAGGAGGTGAGTGGCAGGCGAGCGAGGGAAGCTTCATCTGTATTTACAGCAGCTCCCCATAGCTCCCATCGCCACCTGAGCTCCGCCTCCTGTCAGATCAGTAGTGGCATTAGATTCTGCATTATGGTGAGCTGTATAATTATTTCATTATATATTACAATGTAATAATAATAGAAATAAAGCGCACAATAAATATAATGTGCTTGAATCATTCCCAAATCATCTCCCCACTCCCGGGTCTGTGGAAAAATTGTCTTCCATGAGAACAGTCCCTGGTGCCAAAAAGGTTGGGGACCGCTGCCTTAGGGCACACATCTTCCTTCCAACAGAAGCCATAATGATATCCTGGCTATGAAGTACTTGGAATCAGAGCCTCCTCCCATGATGTAGGAAGAGGGAGAGAGATGTGTCGAGCAGGTCGACCATAGGTAGGGTAGGAGCGAAGCCCAGCAGGGAGTCAGCAGCAGTCGTGATGGGTGTGTGGGTCCGGCTAGGTGTGTGGGCACCGTGAGGTAGCATTTATATGAGTCATACAGTTCTCTTCCATTTCCTGGCCATTTGAAACATAAATCAGTGTTCTTGGGGGTAGATAAGAATGAGATCAGCACTTGGACATCAGTGGAAGCATGGCGTTGCCTATTTTTGCTTCACATCCATTTAACTGAAATATTTTCATAGCCTTCTTTTTGTTTCGTTCTGTCCCCTCTTCTCCAGTTTTCTTCTTATTTTTAAAAATTTCTTCCCCTTTCCATTGATAACCATGATACCTATCTCTCCCACCTCTGTCTTTCCTTTACTCTGTGAATGCAACAATGTCACTCATCCCCTAGTTTATGCCTGGGGCCCCCAAACTCCTATGCCTGCAGGGGCCAGGTATCGTAAGTGAATAAAGTGGGCCAGGTAAGGACTATGTTAGACTGGAGAGCACAAGTCCTTTTTCTGGGGAAACCACTAGTAGGCCCAATGTTCTCCATCTGCATTTTCATGTGAAATGTCCCAATTTTTAAATGTTTGCCATTGATTTGTTTTTAAAAATGGGTAGGCCAAGCACAATGCATCTCTATGATAGCTGTATCAGCAGTCGACAGTTTTAGGTAGGAAACTCTTAGAAGAGTGAGGTGGGTAGGGGAACTGCACCTCCATCCTGGCTTCTGAAGGGACCATGGATGCTTTAGTCTATTTGACTCAGCCTCTCTCTCCTAGCTGACTTTATACTTTGAACCATATTTTTAAGTGTCTATTTGTATTATTCCATATTATTAGCCTAATACGTGAAGATAAGATGATGGTATTTAATTACAAGTTGGCCATTTTGACCCCTCTGCTTTCCCGGTTACATTTCAGGCTCCTCCAAAGAAGCAGCCTGTGGGTGCTTAAGATATTTTTTTCATTGACTGACATTCATAAATATCCATTTAAATTATAAGATTAAGTATTCTGTAGTTAAAGGTATGTTTTCATTATTTGAGTTTGCCTTCCTAATGTATTTCTGTTTTGTGAGACTATTTTCAGAGATACGTTTGCTTTTCTTTTAGGCAAATTGTTTAAAATGTTCTCCCTCTGTTTGGAAGGACTATTTGTGGATACTCAAGTGCAAACTGTTCTTGATGTCTCTATTTCTACGATTTTAATATGATTGGATTGAGGTGGACTAGCAAAAAAATATATCTGTGAAATTTTTGAAAGATTTTTACATTTTTAGAAAAATTTGGTATTTTGGTACTTTCCGTGTTTTTTCTTTTATTTGTAATCTATTTGGGGAGATTCGTGGAGGTGTGGGAGCACGTAGAACCAAATCTTAGGGTTGGAAGAGACTACAGAGTAAGTGAAGGCTTGGTCCCTTGGAATACGAGGGTGCTCACTGCACATGAAGCAGTCCTTGTGAGTACCGTGGATGTATATTTTTGGATGGTTTTTCATTATTTGAACTGATACCCGTGTCCTGGTCATTTCCATGCTTTGGGCCTAGTACCGAACCCAGAGCAAGTCTAATCCTCTTGGTCTCCTGAAATAAAGGATAGGATCTTCGGGGGCTATGAGCATGTTACATGTTCCTCTAGTGCCTGGGACTGCATTTTCAGGGTACTTAGTATTGTGTGGTCAAGAGCACAGGCTTCAGAGTCCAAAGGACCTGGATGGAAATATTGGCTCCACCTGTACTGACAGAATGACGGTGGATAAATTACTTAACCTCCCCGAATACCTGTTTCCTTATTGGAGTACGGTGAGTATAAAATGAGATAGTGAATGAAAATGCTTAGTACAGTCCCTGATTACAGTCACTCAATAAAAGATATGTCCAGTTAGAATATACTTGTTAAACTGAAAGGAAATCTTGCCGAATGTCTTAGTGCTAAGCCATGATTGCCTAGAATTTGAAGCCATGCTGCTACTGGGAACTGATATTAATATGTTGAACAGATATCTGTCCTCCCCTGGTCATTGCAGCATTATGCATGATAGCCAAGATGAAAGGAATCCACCTAAGTTTCCATCAGCGATTGAATGGATAAAGAAAATGTGGTATATATACGCAATGGAATACTACTGAGCCTTAAAAAAAGAAGGAAACGAATCTTTGATACTTACCTTGTATAGCTGTGAGAGAGGCCACACAGCTAGGGGAAAATGATGATGGAAATTTTCTCCCTCCTGTGTCCCCTCAGCAAGCCCAGTTTCCCTAGAAATACAGTATTAAGGACACTGTAACCAATTCATAATCATTATACTCTAGAAAGAGTTTATGTCCTGAATTCCACTGTTCTGTAAACTGGGCCTCTCCACCTAGAAACCTTTGACTTCTTTAACTCTTTGCCTGAAGCCTCCTCCCTTGAGTCAGAACCTAGCAGTGACCTTCCTGTTTCCTCTCCCTCTGGGCTCTCCTGCCTCTGATTTCTCCTTCCTCTCCAACTGCACCCAGACTCCTCTGCCTCTCAGAGTTAAGGGGTTCTGCAAATCTCCTCTCAAAGGAGGGAGAGCCAGCTGAGGCCTCACCAAATCAGATACCTCCCACCCCCACTTACTAATTAAAGGGGGTTTCCAGGTGAGAGACTACTTAAAAGCTATTTATTTGATAAAAGAGTACTTACTTGAATTGTTCAACTGGTTTTGAATGTTTTTCTTTTCTTTTTTTTTTTTTTTTTGAGGCAGGGTCTCATACTTTTGCCCAGGCTGGAGTGCAGTGGCTGGATCATAGCTCACTGTAGCCTTGAACTCCGAGGCTCAAGCGATCCTCCTGCCTCAGCCTCCTGAGTAGCTGGGACTACAGGCCCACACCACCACACCCAGCTAATTTTTATACTTTTTGTAGAGATGGGCTCGCTATGTTGCTCAGGCTGGTCTTGAACTTCTGGTCTCAAGTGATCCTCCTGTCTTGGCCTTCCAAAGTGCCAGGATGAGCCACCATGCCCTGCCTGAAAAGTTTTCTTTTAACTAAAGCAAGCATGAGATCCCCAAAGCTTACCATATCTCATTTTGTCTTCAAGGGCTGAAGCACACTTTCTCATATTTTCCTTTACTGTTTTCTCCCATATCCACGTATTTGTGGTAGAGGTTGTTTTCCCTGGGACCTCTAAAATCAGGTATTGTGCTCTTGCTTTTCGACTTATTTCTATAAAAAAACTCATTATGTAAGGATAGTCTTGGGCCATACCATGTATTTTTATATAACATGTAAGAAGTTAGTATTTGTACTTACCTAATTAAGGGGATTTTGAAGAAAATTGGATCTTTGATTTTTCTAAGTATTAAAGAGAAAAAAATTCTTTTTTTGTTTATGTAAAATAGCAAACATTATGTGATATTGAACCTACTTTGTGTTCACTGGACTATGTATTAAATAAATGGCAGAGGAACTTCTTTTATATCTTTCAGTCTAAAATTATGCTTAGGACTGAGGTAAGCAGATCATGTTTTTGTGGTGACTTGTTAACATAGGCCACTGCTTCTGGTCCTTCTCTACATGTTTATGAAAAAATGTTATGAGAAACTTCTTAGATCAAAACTATCACTGTGTCCTTGTAACCTGAAAATCTTGATCTCGTGAGAATAGGCTTAGACCAAGCAACAGTTTAAAAAACTGAAAAAGACCTTGCTATGTATTTCCCCTCAATTCTTTATTTTGAAAATATTTGAATTTACAGAAAAGTTGAAAGAGTAGACCAATGCATACTTATTGTTAGCCTGTTGTTACATTTAATGGTTCTTTCTGTTGTTATTGAAACAACTGAAAATAAGTGCAGACATCTTGAGTTTCCTCAGCCAGCATCTCCTGTGGATAAGGACACTTTCCTCCATAACCATAATACATTATCACACTTCAGAAAATTAACAATAATTTCCTAATATCATCTAATAAACAATACATGTTTCATGTTCCCAATTATCCCCCGACATGTCTTTTTAGCTTAAAAAAAATTATAGAATCCAACCAAGGTTCATGCATTTGTTGTCGTGCCTCTTTTGTCTTTTTAAATCTAAGACAGTCCCTCCTCTTTGGGTGTGTATGTTTTATGTCATTGACCTTTTTGAAGAATCTAGGACAGTTATCTTGTAGAATGCTCCACAATCAGGATTTGTCTAATTATTTCCTCATGTGCTTTTTAATTTTGTTTGTGAGTATTTTGAAATATACATACAGACATGTGCACAAATCATAAGTCTGTGGGTTTGTGAAAGTTTACTTTTCAGCCTCTGGGATTCTAAAAGTCTGGCTGTTTTACAAACCCTTATCTCTGTACTTGTTTCTCCATTGCCTGTAGAGAATGCCTAGTGCCCAGACAATTTCCTGGCACTTTCCTGTAGATCAGGGTGCTAAGGCTTGGGCGACATCCAATTTAGGCAGTTCCATTGTACTTATCTCAGATCCCCCACCGGGGTTTCAATTAAAGAAGTTATTGTTTAGTTCCCCTTCTAAAAATGTTGTATTATGTAATTATCCTGGCTTTAGGAGATTTGGGTTGTTTTTATGCCATGTGAATGAATTGGCTATTAGGAAAGTCAGTTTAAAGCTTTTGGTGATCTAATTCAATTGTTAAAACTGCCTTAATAACTGTAGAAGACACAATATAGCAGGTCCTTGAATAACTTTGTTTCATTATAAGGTTGATGAGAAAAAAAATTTATTCCCGGCGTGGGCCACTCTCTGTATAGAGTTTGCATGTTCTCCTCATTTCTTGGAGGGTTTTCTCTGGGTACTCCAGTTCCCTCCCACATCTAAAGATGTACACAGGTTAGGTGAATTGGTGTGTCTACACTGCCCCAGGATGAATGAGTGTGGGTGTGTGTGTGAGTGTGTTCTGTTATGGAATGGCATCCTGTCTGGGGTGGGTTCCTGCCTTGTGTCCTGAGCTGCTGGGACAGGCTCCAGCCACCCTCAACCCTGAAGTGGAATAAGCAGGTTAGAAAAGAAATGAACGAATAAATATAAATTATTGTAAAATAAAAATTTGTAAAGTCTATGATATCAAACAAATTCATGGCAATAAATGATGCAGTGCGAAAGCACTCAGTGAACCCAACGTGTTTGTTACCATTTTGAACTGCTTGGTGGGAGGAGGTGCTCCTTACAGTTCTCACTTTGCAAACATTTGTTCCTTGATTTAATCCACCACCACTATGACCACTGTCACTCACTAATTCATCAGAAACTGAGTAAATAACTATCTCATTTGCTTTTATTAATCTTCCTTAAGTGTATGTATAGCTCACATTTATTTCACTGTTTAATATTAGAAGTGTTTTGGTTATTTAGAAGTTTGGTGATGTTTTTGTGACTGGAAATATGCCACAGTTAACTCGTTTGTATCAATTAGCCCATGGTAAATTGGTTTCCTTATTCATTGTTTTGCTTAGAGTGGCAGTTTCCAAGAACCTACAGATGACGTTAAGTGAGGACTTACTGTACAAGGTTTTTGGTTTCTTACAACCTAGTGCTTTTTTGATTGTAGAGGTTCAACATCAGTCAGAGGTGACTCAGAGACATTTATAATAAAGAGTCCAACTGTTAAAAATATTATGACCTAGGCCAACTTTTTCTTCACTTCCATAATTACCCTGTTTCCTTTTTGGTGTGCTTACTTCACAGCTCCTTCCTGGATCTCTTGTTCTCAACATACATGCCAAATGGCGATGACAAATGATGGCGTGAATTGGGGTCTTAACCTGGGGTCAGTGTGTCAGTGAATCTCATTAATGATTTGCAAAGTTTGTGTGTATTTGCTTATGTGCTTTGTGATGGAGAGAGGTGTCCATAGATTTCATTGACTTTTCCGGGGTGTCAGTGAGCCCAAAACAGTTCAAAGCACTGGCTTACTTCTTCATAGAGTCTTTGCTATTTTCTCTGACCCTTGACGTAGTATTATTTTCTTCTTGATAATCTTTTTTTGTATTTGTATTGGATTAAAAAATTATAGGGAATAAAATTAAATCTATTCATAATCTTAGTCATTACCCAAAGATAACTGCTATTTACATACTGTTAACTAGCTGTCTGCCTGTCTTCGTATCTATCCATCCATCCATTTACACACACACACACACACACACACACACACACACACACACAGATTTTAAGGAATCATTCTATATGAATTCTTTGCTCAATGTAGATCAACAATATTTTTGTTTAATTGCTGCAGAGTAGCCCAAGGTATCGATGTACTTTATTTAACCAATCTTCTGTTGATGGACATAGATACTGTATTTGTATTTTAATCACAATCAAACGTTAGGCTACAAGAGTAGAACAATAGATAGGAACCTGGGGCTTGTGCTGGTCACAGGAGCCATCTTCCTTTGTCCTACCTTTCCAAGCCCCACATCAAAGGTTAGGCTCTGGACTTTGGGTCGGAGAATATGTTTGCTTTCCCCAAAACAAACAAAAGAGAACTGTACTCTCACCCTCTTCTTTAAGCCCCAAGATAGCGATGTGACTTGGCAAATCATTTCAAATTTGTAAAGAATGTAGTAGTTTTTTTTAAAAAAATAGGATTGATCCATTTCAAAGCAGCTTCATTTAAATCCATTCTCAATTTTCTGGGTTCATTTAGGCCTAATTTTGTATGGTTTACCTTATATTTTTAAAAGGTATTTATGGAAATGTTTGTGGAAACAATCTAATAATTTGTTACAATGCTTGAATCATGTAGTCCGGGAGAGACTTTACCATATGTAAACATGTATAATTTCCCTCATTTTGTGTGTGTGTGTGTGTGTGTGGGGGGGGGTCTGTATTTTCCTGTGGTTTATTGCTGAAAAGAAGTGTTGTCGATTGCCTTTCTTCCTTTTATCTCTTATCTGTTTACCAATGACACTACCAGATTAGAGGCTACACCAGTCAACACCCTTGGGTCCCAGGATGGTAACTGTTCCCATCTGGCTGCTTGTGATTAATGGTGTTTATGTCATGGCATAAATCACATTTTGTTGTTCAATCAGCTGAGACTCTGGCCATTGAAAAAATTTACTCTACAAAAATCAATAACCAGTGATTTTTGGAAAACAGCAGTTAACAGTTATTCCCCAAGTCTATCTGTAAAGATAAATAATCAAATTACTATACTCACAAAAATAATGCAGGTGACAAGAAATGTAATCTCACAGATAAAGAATGACCTTACATAAGGACAGGTAGGAAGCCATTTTAAGGAAGACAGAAAGCAACCCAATACCCTTTTAAAAGTCCTTACTAATGTCACCCTTTTTCACAGAGCCAGGCAACAACAAAACCTCACAGAGCTCAAGATGAATTTTCAGAAAAGCAAGGAAAATAAATTGGGTTGATAATAGCATACCATGACTGACTTAATGCCACTCACAACTCTCTATGGACTTTAGCTACAATACAGAAAATCAATTTTATGTACTTATTTGCCTCAAGTTTGCCTGCTACCTTATTGTCGCTAGGAAAATGTATAAAATCTAAATAAATAAATTAGCCAAGATGATGAAATTTTATGTAAAATAAAATGAAAGACTGCTCTTTTGGGAAGGAATAGCGCTAAGATAAGTCTTACATGCCTCATTTTGTGAGAAATATTATGTGAGCTGTTCAAAGGATGGTGTTGACCATGTGTAGCCACATTCCTAAATAGACTGAGGTAAGGTCAGCAGTCCTGATTCTATTATAGTTTATTTCACATGCCTTGGGTGAGTGCTTTGGGATGTGGCTCACACAGCCTGTTTGTGCTGCAGTTGCCGCTGCTTTTGTGAACAACCCAGTGTTTTTGCTCAAATTGGAGCACGCCTCACTGATTCCTGCCTGCGACTTGCTTCTTAGGAATCGGTGGCTGCAACTTACATTTCAGGAATTCAAGTTATACCAGTTTTGCATCTTTACCAAGAGCCTCGGCAAAGTGGAATTCTCTGCGAGAAAGTGAAGACTTCCCTTTGATACTTTATTTATAACCTTGTTTGTGGCACAGATAGTCAGCATCCTTGTTTCATTAGTAAGCCAGCGACTCTCTCAGTATTCACAAGCATAACCCAATAAAGAAGGAAGGAATAACATCTTGTGCCTTTTCCTTCTCCTTTTATGCAAGGCATGACCCTGCAGATTTGCTCCTGCTAGAACTGAGGACTAACCTTCAGGCAAAGTGCTTTGGTGAAAGCATCGTGTTTCTCATTTCACTGGGTAATGACCAGGAGCCGAGAAGAGCTCTGTTTCCTGTCACTGCTCTGCAGCATTCTCATTTACATTATTGGCAGCTGTTACTTTGCTAGAAGTTTAAATTATTTCTCAAACTCTAAACTGAGTTTAGATGTTTGTTTATTGGTGCTGCCTTAGGCTTCTGAAAACAGTCTTTTGTGTTCTCCCAGTCTTAAGAAAAGGCTCTTCTCAGAATCAGCCCTTCCTCCCTCCTTGCTCTTTTCTGGGAACCTGCTTCAGTCTTAACGAAGAAAATTAAATAAAGAGGACAAGGGGCTCAAAATTGGTCCGAAAGGAGTCTCCAGTGGCGAGACGACTTGAAACGGAAAGGAGTTGGGACCCAACATCCTGCGTTTGTGCTTTGTTTTTGAAACTTCGCGTTAGTTGCATTAATGAATTAACCAGCAGCCTAGTAATGGAAAATGTTTCTCCTGTCCTGGAGGGGGAGCCAAATACTATAGATTTGTAACAGGAAGGCTGTTGATTCTGGCTTCATTGTTGGGCCAGTCATTTGTGAGCCGGTGGCCGGACCTCAGGCCACACACTTCTTCCGTGCAAATCTTCATGTATTGGAACTGCCTGGGTGTTGTTTCTATTATCAGAGACTTGGCGAAGAAAAGATGGTGAGCCCTGCGTTTCGTTATTTTTGTTTCTGTATATCCTCTCAGCTCTGAGGATGGTGCAGGATGCCAGACCCGGTTTGGGGGCGGGGGTGGGGGGGGGTGTCTGAATCGAAGAGCATATGTGAATATTTTGCTGTTAATGCTTTTTTCTGTGTCATCCTCTGTAGAGTTCCGGGAACGCGTCCTATCGCTGCTCTATGTCTTCCTCTGCGGATTTTTCCGATGAAGATGATTTCAGCCAGAAATCTGGCTCGGCATCCCCAGCTCCGGGAGACACCTTACCCTGGAATTTGCCTAAACATGAGAGATCGAAAAGAAAGATTCAAGGGGGCTCGGTGCTGGACCCTGCGGAGAGGGCAGTGCTTAGGATAGCCGGTAAGAGCGTCCGGGGAGGAGGATGGAGCCGGGGAGGAGAGTCACGGAAATTCACCCATCTGCTCCCTGGGGGCCATATCGGGAGCTGATGCACTGTGCTCAAGGTGGGGGAGGAGGATGACCGTGTTTACTTTATGCCTGGTTTGCTGATAGAGCGACTTGCCCAGCCTGCTGGTGACTAAGCTGTTTGGCCCTGCCTTGGTTGGATGAATCGATTCCTTTGAAATACAAGGAAATATTTAGACATCTGCATTAAACTTTCCTATTTACGTGCAGTAGCTACTGCAAAGACCTGAAAGTATTAAGTCCAGTGATTTCTAATGTGTTTGCTGGAAGGGGCAAGAGAGCAGTCTTCATTTTCATTTTTGCCCAGGGGCGCTGAGCTACGCAGATTTAACTCAAGTAGATTCACAGTTTTTGGTACCCAGGATTGCAGAGCGTATGCCAGTTAACTTGGGAATACGCTGTCATTTTTATTTTTTTTTAATATAGCATCTTTGTCAGCATCGTGTCCATAGCAGTTTTCTGTCCCTAGTTTAGCCATCATGCATTCCTGATTAATTAATATATGGGAGGTGCCAATGTTTCTGTTCTGCGTTACCGGGTGTTCCCTTGCATTGGCTGTAAAAGCTGAACCAGAAGTGATGGCTTGTTTTACCCAGCTGAAAGCTGAGAACACTGTGGAAATCAACCCTCTAACCCTGTAGTGCCTGTGTGTTTTGTGTGTGTATGTTCTGTGCATGAGAGTTGCTTCCAGAGTTGCTTCCATCCTCTTAATAATTATATTTTCCTTTTGGAAGTGGTGACAGGGCAGGATAGAGATGTCCTTGAGTACTCTCTTGCAAAGGCCAAAGGCCAGGTGTTATTTGATGGTTTCGGCAACCAGCAGTTCAGACCTCCTTTTCTCCCTCCTGCCCCACTCTTAACTCTGGGGGCCCCCCTTCCATAGTTTCTTTTGCTTCCCACTATAATGCAAAGTTGGTACTTTTTCTTCCATCTAGGGGGCTAGAGGGGATCAGCCCAGATTCCAGGCATCAAGGCAGCTGAGATCCCCCCTTGTGTCCCCCTAGTGGGATTTTCTGATTAAGGGAAAAACAAACAGGGCCTAGCCAGCTATTCTCCAGTCAGGGTTTCTGGGGCAACAGCCTTGAACTTCTGGCTTCTGTTGTGAGATGCTGGCTGGTCTCACCCAGGCCTTTGAAGAAGGCGGGGTGGAGTGAGAAAGGGGAGGAGGAGGGAGGATGGAGACTGTTTGGGAGCCAAGTGAGAGTGAGCAGGGGTGGCCTTGGACAGCCAGGGCAGACCTGGCTCTCACCGCCCTCCTTGCCCTCCTGAGTACCAGAAAGTGTTTAGTCACTAAGGCCTGCCTCTCTGCCCTGTTGAGAACCCTCCCTCAGGCCTGAGGCTTAAGAGAGAGGAGGTGACACTGCCCATACCAGATGTTTGACTCAACAGAAAGGGAAGATAGGTGAAAGGAGGGTGTGTGTGAGAAGTTGTTGGGGCCTGGGGCATCAAAACAGGATGCCCGTGCTGTGCATTTTTATGAAAGTTAGAAGGTGTTTCTGGCTTGAGAGTTTTATAGTGGTCACAGAGATGGATATTTTGCTTTTTGGTAGTGAAGGTCATGAGAGAAGGACAGGCTAGGTGTTTGTCAGGGAGAATGAGATTATATAAATTGGGAAAGACTCTACCAGGCAGGAAGTCATGAGAAGTTGGTGGTACTGACCATCAGTGTACGCTGCAGGTGGGGCAGAAATGGAAGGTCTGGGGTTCTGATGGGATGCCGTGTACACACAGGTGCTGATGACGTTAGTAGACTGTGGGCTCCTTGAGAGCAGGGGGAACGTCTTATTTGTTGTAAAGTGTTCACAAGTTTGTGGGGATAGCTATAAAGTTGGTGGCAGTTGATGCACTTGAGACCCTGAAGCTATATACTTTTAAAATTATACTAATTCTTCAAAACCAAACCAACACAAAATGAAATAACAAACAGTATGGAAGTATACTATTGTGTTTTAAATAAATATCGGTCAATTGGTTGTTTGCTACACAAATCAGAAACAATAATCATACATGGAGGATAGACTTGGGGGCCAGTCTACAAATATCTGTTTAATTCTTCATGTGGCTAAATTATGAGATTCAGATATATTATGTATTAAATAGACCGGTGATCATACAGTGTGATGATAAGGGTTATCTAAGACAATTTGGTGCTGTGGATAGTTTGACAACATACTATTAAAATTTTGACTTCTAATTTTATTACACATTTTCATACTCTTCCTGAAACTCAACCGCTCTCTGAAATTCATCCCTTTGAAGAGATGGGGTGAGGGTCAGAAACGGTGTGAGGATGTCTGTGGTGTTCATTACTTAGTAATAAAAGAGCTGAAAGTTTACTATTTTTTATTTGTTTTTAGGGTCATAAAAATAGAATTCATTGTGTGAAAATGTCTATCGAGTCAAAAAAACTATACAGTCTGTGGGATACCTTAATTTATCCACATTTAACAAATACTTATTGAGCCCCAGCGATAAAATAAAGAATAGCACAAAGTTCTGCCTCTAAAAAGTGATAATCTAATATGATAAATGGATGTGTTGTTAGACAATTATAACATGGTGTGAGAGATTAATTGTAATGTCAATAAGCACCTAATATTAAAAGAACCCAGAGGAGAGTCTAATTAACTCGGAGGGAAGAGGGAGGCATGGGAGGTTCCCGAAAGGTTTCTGAGAGGAAGTGCCACTTGAGCTGAGATTTAAAGAGCTTGATGGAATTAGGGTGAAAGGGAAGGCCACTTCAGAGGGATGGCGCTATAAGAACAAAGGTAGGGAGATGTGTTTAAATAGGACCTGCAAGTACTGTATGCAGCTAAGTGTGGGATTTGGGAGGGAAGGGCAGAAACCGTAAAGGTGCCTGTGTGCAATACTGAGACAATTAGATTATGCTGTAAGTGGTGGGAAACCGCTGAAGATTTTTAAGCAGTTCAGTGACATAATTAGGTTCGCTTTCAGAAAGTCATATTGGTGATGGTATCACACATCTGACACTTCATATTTTTGAAAGTGCTTTTGCATTTATTGTAGTTTCATCATATTAAAATCTGAGACTAGTATATTTACTCCTGATCTTTCAGGGTCAATGTGAGAATAAAATGACAAAATGTAAGGAAGGGGCTTTGTAACACCCATTGTATAAATGCCTTTTACATACAAACAATACAGATCTGCTGTTCTTAGCTACGGGATTTTGTAAGTTGGGTTTTTAATCGTAAATTACCTTGGTTTGTCAGTGATAATGCTATTTTAAAATAAGAGTTTTTGTCCTATCTGAATGCTATGAAGGTGGAACTGAAGGATCAAAGCAGAGTCAGACTTTGAACTTGGGCAAACTTGGATTTTAATTCTTGCTCTGTCACTATGTAGTTTTGTTTACTTGAAAAATTTACTGAATTTTCTTAGCTCCAGTTTCTTTATCAAAGAGTCATGGTTGTGGTGATTAAATATAATAGTGAATGCAAAACATTCTGCAAACTCCTTGGTGCATGGAAAATGGTGCGGTTGCTCTTTTCTATTAATAAGCACTTAATACGCTATCTCCTTAGGCCTCCCAAGAACCCTGTGTGGTAGTTACTATTTCTCCATTTTTCAGTTCAGAATCTGCTGAGGAAGGAAGATAAACTCTCCAAGGTCATAGGACTAGGAAATAGTAGAGCTAGGATCTAAATTCAGGCAGTCTTGACTCCAAAGGCCAAGCTTTTTACTGCTAATGCTTTTGCTGTTTCTCTGTAGAATACACTATTATTATTAGCTTATTGACCCAATATTACCATTCCAAGAATGCATGGGGCAAAGGCTGTTTTTACAAACAACCTCAAATGGTACCCCTGCTCATTTTGACTGGCTCCTTAAATGGACAGTTAAAATCACTATAAGTGTGCTGACTATATTCATAAACCTGGATGCCACTGGGTGTTAGTGTCTGATGAAGACTCAGACTTGCTCTCAATGTCCTTACTCACTGAAAGGGAGACAAGACAGTTTTGAAAGACCTATGTTTATATATATGTGGAATGTAAATGGAATGAATCTTAGGGATCTCATTGCTAACCCTTTCATTTCAGGTGTCCCATATGATATGTTTGTTACTTAATGAACTAATGTGCACGTAAATGCCTATTGAGTTGCAAGAAAACTCTAGTGATCTTAAAGATTTAGTGGGACAAGGGATTCAAACTCATTATAAACCAGTGGTCAGAATAGAAGAGAGATGTGATCTTGCTTTGTTGGAGTAACAAAATTAGACCATTGGCTGAGGAGGAGTTAAGTGTTCCAATTCTAACTCAAATCAGTTTTTTCAAGAGTGTACAATTTTTTCAAGAGAAACTCATCCTTCTCTAAACATTAATGAAAAGATTTCACAACATCCAATGAAAAGATTTCACAACACCCAATGCTAAAAAAGAAAAAAAATTATTGGGGCAAAAGGTCAGTATATATGAAAAGAGGAAATAGGGAAGAATTGGACAAGAGGTGAAGTTGCTATAGGTCATATGTTGAACAATGAGCTGGTTTATCTAATAATGATAGTAGTACTAGCAGCTAACATATAGCACTTACTATAGCAACTTATGAGTTATCTCTATTGATGAAGAGAGGCTCAGAGAGGATAAGTAACTTGCAAACGTCACACAGTAAGGAGCCAGGATTCCATAGAAGGCAACCTGACTTCAGTAGTTACTCGTAAACATATCCATTTACATTGGTTCTTCCAGTGGACCCTTAAACTCACTTTAGTATGCGATACAGCTATATCAGATTTAAGGAAACTGTGCCCATTTTACTCAATTTAATGGTTACTAGTACTATGTGGCATGAATAATAAGTAGAGAGAAGAAAGGAGGCGACAAAGTAATATGGGGCTTGTGTGAACTGATAGGCTCGCCGAGGAGCGCAGCAGCAGATGCTCAGGCAGGCTCTTGGGGGCAGCAGGGAGGGACCGCGGGCTGGTCCTCCGGCAGCCGCGGGAGGCCGGGTGCGCAGGCGCAGCCATGGCCCGACTGTCAGGCCCTGATGCGCGAGGCCACCTGCAGAGGCCGCCCCGCCCCGTCCCCGGGATGTCCCTTCGGCGCAGACCCCGTGCCCTCCCAGCCCTGTACTGCCATACAGTGACCCGAGTCCTCGTATGTCATATGATGGGTTGAAAAAAGTATTTCCAACTCTCCTCCCGATCGCCCCTTCCCTGGGGAGGGCCGCCGTCCTCCAAGCAAGGGGCTGCGCACGTCGGTGGCCACCATCTGCGGCTTTGTTTCCCAGGCACCTGTTGTGGGTCCCAAATAGAAACCTCGCCCTTGGGGATCCGGGGCAGCCAGTGTCCGGGCAGCCAGTGTCCGGGGGTGGGCGTGCTTGGCCGCACGATCCACCCGGGTGGGCGGGCCTGGGGAGGGGGCCCGGGGCGCTGCGGCTCTGCCTGGCAGGGAGGGGCCGAGCGGCGCCGAGGCCAGAGCCGCGCCTGCCGGGGCGCTGACCGCCGCGCTCTCCCCCTCCCTTCCGTCCTCCCCGCTCCTCCCTCCCTCTCTCCGGGGGCGCGGGCGAGTGTCTGCAGCGCGGCGGCCAGGAAATGCCGCAGATGCGCCGCGCAGCATCCCGGGCGGAGGCAGCGCGCCGGTCCTCCCGCACCGCCGCCGCGGCCTCGGCCCGGCCCGGAGCAGCACCCGGTGCAAGGCCAGGATAGCGGCGGCGCTGGCCGCAGAGGGTCCGGGCGCCCGCCGGCCCCCTCCCGCCCCCGCCGCGCTCCCGGCTCCTCCGCGTGGCGTGGCGCTGCTTGTCGCCGCCCCAGGTCTCGCCGAGATTTGCCGCTGCTGAAACCCGAGAGGGACTCTGGCTCCCGGGAGCCGGCTGCCCACCCGCGGCCAGCCAGGGGGCCTGGGCGTTTCCTCTGCCGGCTCCGGCGCCTGCCGCCCCCTCGCGCCCCTTCTCTGCGTCTCCGGCTTCAGCGCTTTCCCCCAGCCTGCTGCTCCTTCCTCATTTCCAGTTCCCAAGGCTGCGTCTTGCTGACTACGATACTGTCCTGGGGTTACAAGGGGGAGAGGGAATTGATTGGCCGGTCATCGCTTAGATAAACTTCGGCATGGCGGGTTACCTCTCCCCTGCAGCTTACCTGTACGTGGAGGAGCAGGAGTACCTCCAGGCCTACGAGGATGTCCTGGAGAGGTACAAAGGTATGTCTCCCCGCTGGGGCTGCGTGGCTTGGCACGGAGCAGCGAGACAACCGTTACCTTTTCTTGACCAGAGGCACCGCTGCTTGGGCACAAGTAAACAGGTGTCTGCACCAATCTTGGGAATGGACCAGGTTCTTTTTGGATGGGATTCAACACCCCAACGCAGGGAGGGCGATGGGGTGGGTGACAGTCCAGAGACGCCTTGGATGGGCAGTGGAGTTGGGGGCAAGGGGCTTGGTTTCCAGAAAGTACATTGCGTTTTCTCTGCTTGGTAAAAGCTCGTAAGCACTACGCATAATCATAATTCTTCCTGGGAGGGTGGATAATGATTAATTCTTCATGAGATTACCAAGGCATCGCTGCTCCTGCTTGGCATAGGGTATTGGTTAGCCTTATAAAAAAGCTTCTTAAATACATGGGCTCTTTCAACGCCAAAAACATCGATAAATCATTTTTCTTAAAATGATCTTAAAGTATTTGAAAAAAGTTTGTGACTATATACCTATTCTGATGTATTGTAAAAATTATTTTATAGCATGATGGATGAAAGACTTTAGTTAGTGAGTTATAAATGTAAACATAAAAAAGTATATTTTGAGATATTTTTATGCCTATCCTTTATGTTCAGAGAATTCTATGCTAACTTGATGTTGATTTCTTAGTATTGTGTTTACTTTGACTTTATAGTTAAATTTAATGTTAAATAAAATAGAAATTGCACCTCTGCATCTTAAGAGTGTTTTTGTCTCTGGAGATGTGTTTTTAAGTGTATCTGGGCATTCTCTTTATTGTGACTCGTAAAACACTCGACACCCATCGGGAGCTCCAAAGGCTTATTTAATAGTGAATAGTGGCCTATTTTCATAGGTTGGATTTGAATGGTTTTGCATCCTTTGAATATTTGCTTTGGGGTTAGTAACTCCATTTCTGTAAATTGAATGGTATTACATGGTTAAAAATGCATGTAGTTTTCTATTTGTAGAAAGTAGAAATATAATATCTTGAACCAAATAATATTATAAAATTCTAAATCTCCCAAAAGCTCAAAATTCATCCACAATTATGTTTGATCTCTTTCTAGAATATGTTTTATAACTGAACTTCTTGCAATCCCTGTAGAATTTTTGTAAACAGCACAATCAGAATTCCTTTGTGCCAAGACTCTATTGTGTATAATACTGCCACTGAGCAAGTGCAATAGTATTTTAGGCTAAAGCATATTTGTAGCGTGTGTGTGTGTGTGTGTGTGTGTGTGTGTGTGTGTGAAATATACTCACATTTACCTCCATCTTGCCATTTCCAGAATAAGGTTCTTAATTCATTGTCTCCAGAACTTTAAAAATGAGAAATATGGCAATATAGACTAGTAAACCTTATTGAAGAAATGCAATTGTGCTCTATAAAGTCAGAAAGAAAAAAGTCTGAAAGTTCTAAAGTGTATGTGTTTTATACTTTTGAAAAAATTATGGCTGTATGAATTTCTGTCACATCAGGTTTTACCTCAGTGACACATGACTGATTTCAGGTGACTGAAAACAGAAATAAGTGTGGATTTGGCTTGTCTTGAGGAAGCAGACATTGTTTGAAAACTTGTCTTTATTTGCTTTTGGAAATAAAAGGAAATTAAAGATCTGAAGGCCATTGTGCTTCTCACTACACTTTAATCATAACCAAATGATCAATATTGCTCTTAAACATATACTTCTTCAAACATATTGTCCAGATTTCACTGAAAAAGTAAGGGAAATTTCCCTCATTTTCTTTGTGCTTTTAAAATGCTTAGTTCGTCAATTCATGCTTGGGTTTATAGATGTTCTATGTTTCATTTAGTTTTGGAAAGGAAAGTAAGAGTGTTGGGTTGTGTATCCCATGGAAAGCTAGAGAACTGGAAAACTCATTGTTTTCTGATGTGTTTTGAAGCTAGTTATGATTTCCCATCAGTATCCAATACGATGACTTCACTACAGTGCTTATTATCCTGATGACTTGCTGTGGGGACTGATCTAATCAGAAAAGAATTGTAGGCTTTGAATAGGGAGTGTCAGTTCGCTAAACTTTCAAAGTACAGTTGCTCATTTTCTGAAATCATGCATTGTTCAAAACATTTTATGTTCTCATTTGAACTTAAGAGAGGCTATTTTGATTTTTATTTCTGACAGAGTTTCTTGGTTACAGAATGAGTTTGCATTCATCTAGAATATTATCAGGTTGCCAAGTTATCATATATCCCAGCTGTTGAGTAGTGTAAGTGGTGGTGTCAGCTGGAAGAAATTCAAAATCTGCCTGTTGTCAGAAATGTAGAATAATAATAATCTATAATATTAGGAATTATGAATATTAGATTTAGAAGTTGAGAGTTTTGTTAGACCTAGTCTTCAGACAGCCTTGGAAGGACTTCAAACCAAGCTCTCTGTAGAAAAGCAAGAATAGTGGCAAGTGAGCCCTAATTATTTATGGTGTGGTCTATTCTGGTGTCTTGCTCTGGTCCTTTACTTCTGAGCAAAAATAGGCAACTGTTTGCTGAATCAGAATAACACAGAGCTATTGCTACAGAGAAGGGTGCACTGTTCTGATTTATATTCTAGTCCTATTATTTGTAAAATATATTCATCGTCAGAATATTCAGGGCCATCTGATTAAAAAACATCATACTACTTTAGCTGATACCAAAATCAGGGTGAATAAACACATTTATTTTTGAATAAAACAATTTTTTATTATTGTTTATGCTAGAAATTGTCTTAGTGGCTTTCTTTTATTAATATATCTATAGTAAATTATCCCATGTATTTACCATGTGATACAAAACATTTTTAGTACCTTAGCTTAAAAGTTACAGCATGATTTCTCTTGTCTTTCTTCTCAAGTCTGGGAAAATTAACCCATATACTGTTATCATAAATGATTAGTTAGCTGTCACTTAAATCTGTGAAATTCTGCTGTTTGAGTGTCATTGGGAGATTTTATTTTCCCAACACATTGTTATTTTTTTCTACGACAAGTGAGAAAATGAGATGATTAATGTGAACTCAAATTTTATTCTATACATTTTAGATTTAATTAAAAACACTAAATTATTTTGGTCCAACAAAATGGTGATTTTTCTGTTGATCTGGAAATTAATCTGTTGTCCCCAGACAACTGTCATGAGTGTTGCATTATCATTCTCTGTGAAAGCTAAATGGACAATTTTGTTACTTATCTATAAAATCACTTAAAAAAAACCTCTTCTATTGTGTAGACCAGCAGTCCCCAACCTTCATGGCACCAGGGACTGGTTTCATGGAAGACAACTTTTCCACAGATGGGGGTGGGATAGGGGAACGGTTTCAAGATGATTCAAGTGCATTACATTTATTGTGCAATGAAACCTCTCCGCTAACCATAATCTGTATTCGTAGCCCCTCCCCAACGCTAGCATCACTGCCTCAGCTCCACCTCAGATCATCAGGCATTAGAGTCTCATAAGGGGCATGCAACGCAGATCCCTCGCATGCGCAGTTTACAGTAGAGTTCGGGCTTCTTTGAGACTCTAATGTGGCCACTGATCTGACAGGAGGCGGAGCTTATGCAGTGATGCAAGCTATGGGGAGCGGCTGTAAATACAGATGAAGTTTTGCTCACTCTCCTGCCCTCTTGCTGCTCACTTCCTGCTGTGTGAGCCAGTTCTTAATGGACTGCTACCAGGTCTGCCATCCCCAGAGTTGGGGACCACGGATGTCACACATGCTTTTGAGTGTTTGCCTTAGGCTTTTGAGTGTTTGCCTTAGTACTTTCTCTCATTAGGCTTATATAATTCTGCTTGTGTGCATAGTGACAAAAGGAACTAAGACTACCATAGTTTTCATTTTCGTTTTCAGTTCAGTTTTATTGCCTTTATAGATACGTGATTGGTAACAATCCGGTCATTTTACTCTGTAAACCAACTCTGGTATTCAGTTGAATTGAAAGTTAGAGTATAAAGGTTTCAGGGAATTTCTCCCCCCTTCATATAGTGGTGATTTTGCTCGGTGGTTTTGAGTTGGCTTCCAGGATTCTGCAAAACCTTGATTTCAGATTTCATCTGCTCGTGCTCTATTCATGGTTTAATAGTTATGTAATAAGTGAACTTAAAAAATTATTTTTTAAAATTTCAAAATATTAAGAGGGTACAGATGTGTTTGATATATGGCTTGAGTCAGAGCCGTAAATGTGCCATGATCACCTGAATCGTATTCATTGTACCTGTTAGGTGGGTTTTTGCCCTTCTTCTCCTCCCCCCAATAAGTGACTTTAACTGAGCTGCATCATGATAATGTTATATCATAGCTAGTTATAACAGCATTAGTCTGGGCCTTTTCTTTTAAAAATGAAACAGGCTTAATCTGGTGGTTGTTGGTTAAGATTATATTTGGCTGTTTGTAACAGAAAACAGGTGATAATGCTTAACCAAATGGATGTTTTCTTTTTTTCAGGTATTGACAGGTCCAGGGTAGGCAGACCTGGGTCGTAGGGGACCCCTATTTGCTAATAGGGACCCCACACTCCTATTATTTCTGCTTAGCCACTTACAGTGTATCATGTGGTTGTTTTGTGATCACAAGATGGCTGCTCCTTTTCCAGCCATTGTGTCTCAGCTGTAACTGATAACTGTTCTACGGGCCACCCTGTCTGCAAGCAGATTAGGAAATGTGGATTTTTTAAGCTGGCCCCATTTAGTGCCCTGAACAAAATTGAAGTTCTGTTTGTAAAGAATAAGGAAAGAGTGACTATTCATTTTGCAACGAGCAGTGTCTGGCACATGAAGGGTAAAGTGTGCTGAAATTGGAAACTTAAAGTTTGGATACATGTTAATAACCATAACATAATATATTTGCCTTCACTTAAGTTTGAAGGAATATCTCAGAGCTCCATGAAGTCCTTGAGGATTTTCAGAATGACACAGTCGAATGTTTTTTTTTTTTTTTTTGCTATGGTCTTACTCTGTTACCCAGACTAAAGTACAATAGTATCATTATAGCTCACTGCAACCTCAAACTCCTGGGCTCAAGTGATCCTCCTCCCTCAGCCTCCTTGGTAGTTGGGACTACCGATGTGCACCACCCCACTGAGCTAATTTTTGAATTTTTTGTAGAGATGGGGTTTAGCTATGGTGCCCAAGCTGGTCTTGGATTCCTGGCCTTGAGCCATTCTCTCACCTTGGCCTCCCAAACTGCAAGGGTTATAGGTGTGAGCTATTGCACCTGGCATGAATGTTTTGTAATGTTACAACATGGATTTGAAAAGTAATTTCCACCAAATTGTTAGGATTTTTTTATTGACTGAAGAACTTTTTTATTGCCTCACACCGTAAGGAGCATGTATCAGTTCAGGAATGTGAGCAATTATTGTTAATAGATATTGTTAGTGAATTTAACTTTGAATTTCAAGTATACTGATGCTCTTTTTAGTTTCTTTTGTTCTGGCTTATTATCTGAACACTTATTTAGTCAATTTAGTCAGGGATTTAAAAAAAAGCTTTATGCTTTTTAAAACTTTAAGTTTTTTTATTATTTGATTAATTTGGAAATTCTTATTTTCTGGATCAGCAACAATTTTAGGTAATAATTGTAAGGACTGGTGGAGAGAACAATTTATTATGTTAATGTTTTTTTGTAATCTGGCAAAGAAGTACTTGTTTTTATGCCTTTGGGTCACGTGTGCCTCAGGATCCTGGCTGTGTAAGGAGCTGGAGTGTTTAACCAAAGTGACTTCATGAAATTGGAGATTATGAAAACATCCGAAGATATAAAGGTGACAAAAAGATGGAATATCATGTGTCCATTTCTGTTTTAGTTCCACAGCTGAGTATAAAAATGCATAAAATGTAACCGAATCACCTGACTCTATACACCCAAATGAACAAATTGAGGGAGAGAAGATGATTTGTGGTTTAGAATGTTTAAGATTATTTCATATTAATTAAAAAGAAACCTAGAAGCTTCTGGTACATGCATAGGATGCTTCTCTCTATAATGGCTCTGAGGGAGAAACAGGAAAAACTTGTGCATATTTCTCAGCTCTTAGTAATTTAGGGATTACATTCTACCTACTTCCAAAGAGGAATATCAGGCAGCTGTTTCCTCATGTGTGCCATTGTTTCTGTAAGTGATCAAATAGACCTTCTTCTCCTTCTTCTTCTTTATCCTTTACTGCAATTTTATTTGCTGTTATTTTCCACCCTACCTTCATACCTCCCAAAAGAGGAAGCAAATAATTCTGCTTGGGTTGAGTGTTGGGGAAAGCTTGTCTTTAGGATCAAATGGGATTTTACCCTGTGAGGAGGTGAAAAGTACCAGGGAGGACAACTCAGAGAGGAAAAACTATGATTGTTCCATTTCATTGGCATAACCGCTGAATCCATTTTGAATATTTAGCTGAAGTGCATAATAGGTTTTAGGGATAAGATTGTATAGGTTATAGGTTATAGGAAGATGGAGGTGGATGAGTGATGGAGGGTTACGTTTTACCAGATTGGAAAGGTCCTAAATGCCTTACCCAGGGCTGAGTTTGAGCTTTATTTTGTAGGCAGGGAGGGGGACTCCATAGCTACTGGTAGCAATGGCATTTCAACATCAAGTGTATGTTTGGCATAAACTATGTGAGTGTCATTATATTGACTGGGAAATGCAGAAATAGTTTTTATGAGAATATGTTTATTAGAATTCTGATTTTGATTAATATTAGAACTTTTTGAGATGTGTTAAATAGATGAATGAAATCAAAATTAATAGCTTAAACATTTATAAAGATTATTCAATTTGAATATTAAATAGATTTTGGAGGTTGAAATGTCAGCTGTATTATAAATTCTAATGATTAGATAGCCATGAAAGGAAATAAAATTTTACTATGAGCATTTCCAGTATGTATTTAGGTTGAGGAGATTTCAAAAAGAATGAAGTTTTTGTAAATGTCACCAATGAATGTGGCTGCTTTGATACATGCCTAAAATGTTTCCTGGAAAGAATCGTGAAAGGGAGTTGACAAAGTCTTGATTTTTCTCTAGTGGGTGAAAGTATTTCCCAGTGAATCCTGGTATTAAATACATTATACAAAGATACTGTTGTCCCAGTGCATTAAAAACACTCCCCTATATTCCGTGTTACAGATCTCCATGCTATCCATGCGAGTGTAACAGTGTGTATTCTTGATTTTTGGCATGAAATAATACTATTTGGTAGTTTATTTTACCCCACCTTTATTAACTCAGTGAGGTAGACACTGGGTTAATAAAGGTGGGATAAGATAGGGCATCTGAAATACTCTGAGCAGTGTAGATAGCATAGGTAATCAGTGAATGAAGTAGATCTAAGAACTCAAGTCCTTTGCCTCTTCTTAGGCCAATAGCCTTTTTCTTTCTTTCTTTCTTTTTTAATTAATAGACTATTTTTTATAGTGGTTTTAGGTTTACAGCAAAATTGAGCAGAAAGTACAGAATTCCCATATATTCCCTCCCCTTTCTCTATAGTTTCCCCTATTGACATCTTGTATTGGTGTGGTACCTTTGTTATAGTTGATGAACCAATATTGATACATTATTATTAACTAAGATCCATAGTTTACATTAGGGTTCCCTCTGTTGTACAGTTCTATGGGTTTTGAAAAAAGCATAATGTCATCTATATCATACAGAATAGTTCTACGGCTGACCAGATTCTCTGTGTTCAAACTATTCTACCCCTGACCCCTGATCTTTTTGCTCTCTCTATAATTTTGTGTTTTCCAGAATGTCATATATTTGGAATCCTACAGTATGTAGTCTTTTCACACTGGCTTCTTTCACTTAGCAATATGCATTTAAGATTCCTCCATGTATTTTCATGGCTTGATAGCTCATGCATTTTGCTGACTAATAGTCCAGTGTCTGAATATACCAAGGTTTATTTATGTATTCACCTACCAAAGGACATTTTGGTTGTTCCTAAGTTTTGGCAGTTATGAATAAAGCTGCTATAAATAGCAGTGTACAGGTTTTGGTGTGGACATATAAATTTTCAAGTCTTTGACCAGGTATAGTGGCTCATGCCTGTAATCCTAGCACTCTGGGAGGACAAGGTGGGAGGATCCCTTGAGGTCAGGAGTTTGAGACCAGCCTGAGCAAGAGCGAGACCCCGTCTCTACTGAAAATAGAAAAATTAGCCTGGTGTTGTGGTGTGTGCCTGCAGTCCCAGCTACTTGGGAGGCCAAGGGAGGAGGACTACTTGAGCCCAGGAGTTTGAGATTGCTGTGAGCTAAGGCTGATGCCACAGCACTTGACTCAGGGCAATAGAGTAAGTCTCTGTCTCAAAAAAAAAAAAAAATAAATAAATAAATAAAAAATAAAAATAAAAACAAAACAAAAAAGTTTTCAAATCATTTAGGTAAAGGAGTGTGATGCTGGATCATATGGTATATTTAGCTTTGTAAGAAATTGCTAAACTGTCTTCCAAAGTGGTTGTACCATTTTTCATTTTCACCAGCAAAGAGTGACAGTTCCTGTTGCTCCACATCCTTTTCAGCATTTGATATTGTCACTGGTTTGTTTTTTACCCATTTTGATAGGTGTGTAGTGGCATCCAGTTGTTCTAATTTGCAATTCCCTAGTCACATGTGATGTTGAACATCTTTTTATATGCTTTTTTGCCATCTGTATATCTGCTTTGATGAGGTGTCTGTTCAGATCTTTTGCCCACTTTTAAATCAGGTGGTTTGTTTTCTTATTGTTGAATTTTAAGAGTTCTTTGTGTATTGTGGTTTATGAGATATGTTTTACAAATGATCAGTAGCATTTTTATACCGTTTCCTCCTTTTGACACCTTTGAACTACTGCATATTTTAGATATTATTTAAGTTAAAAAGGGCCTCATTACTTTCTTTCATATGATCATAGTGTTCTTAAGTACTATTTTGTTTTGGCGAAGTATATTGTATCTTGTACTTACTTGGGAGAGTCCTGTGTGTTGGCTCAGAGTTCAGCAATCTGACAGTTTGCTTTGGTGTATCTACATACGCCACTGCAGCTGCAGTTCAGGTATCCGGTTAGCTGGCAGTTATGTTGCTTTATAACACTTGAGTCTAAAATTAGTTGAACTGTTCTATTTTAAGGATAGACTGAACTTAGTAGTCCATGTCCTATAAAATATGTGAAAGTTAAACTCATAGGATATTGAATTGCTTCTTTTAAAATGCAATCAGGTTTGAATGTAAAAATGCTTGCTAAATGTGATTATTACGTTCTCATTATTTAAGAAATACAATATTTCAAACTTTTGATTATGGTATATGCAATAATGATTCCCATTTTGAGATGGATTCTTTTCTTAATACCTAACTTTTGATAATTTTTTAAAATTAATATTTGATCAGATAATGTAAGTCAAAATGCAGATGATCCTTTAAAAGGACACACCGTCTGTCTATGTAGCAATAGCTCCAAAGTATTTTTGGGCAGTTTGACACCTTTTGTATCTGAAGTAGCCTTAACCAGAAAAATGAAGATTTAAAATTGACAAAATGATATTTTTAAGACTTCAAAATGATAAATAATTTTTAACTATTAAAATTGGCCTCAAACTAATAAACTTAAATCTATAAGCAAATCAAAATTAAATGTTAGTTTAACAACAAAAGTAAATATTTATTTTTTAGAAGCTGCCTCTCTTCATTGGTGATTTGTTTTTAATTATAAAATTTTCAGCAGATCTTTGCTTGAAGCCTTTGATATTTGAAATAGTTGGATACTTGAGGAGGTTGCCTCTAGAATTATAAAAATCTTAGCTTTATAAAATGCATCTATTCATCAAGGTAATTTCTCTAACTGGTAATCAATGTATAAAATTTAATAAGGTACTAATATCTTACTGGAAGTATACACATGTTTCTGAGGAATTTTTGTTTTTAAATAAAACAGATTCATAAGCAGAAAAAAAATGCAATCAGAAGTTGAGTTGGATAGAAAGTAGTTTGTTATAGTTTTTAGATAGTTTTTGTTATGGTGATTTGATTATAGCCTGGGTGTAATGCTGTATGTATTAATACATAGTATCTAAGAACCTAAAATTTTATACTGTTGCCCCTCAGAGTTAAGACAATGCTTTTATGTATATGGTTATGTGTGAATTTTAAAATGAGTCGAATTAGAGAAAGAATATTTGAATTTTCTTTTAGCATATTTTAGAAGAGCCACAGCCTCTAAATGTTTATGAATGCTGGAATACCATTGACTAGAAAAAAGTGAGAGATTAAAGGAGTGTTTGGTTGTTCATTTTGTGATAACCTTATCTGTATAACAGAACCTAGAGAATATTAAAATATTTGGTAGGTGAGAAGCTGAGTGATTGAAATTCAGAGTTTGATTTTACGTATAGGATGAATTTTATACCTCTTTAAGTTAGGACTTATATATGTGAAGGCATTTTACAGTGTTATTTGAATGTGTCCTTGAAGCAATCTCAGAAGCTGTAACAATTTAACTGCTATAGATAATTCACAGTCTTTATATTTTTTCGTTTTTGGAGGGTCTAAATTAGAATTGAAGGATTTAAAATTATAGAAAGCAAGATGCAGGAGTATTTTAGTTTTCTTGTGGGAAAGACAGAGATGTACTTAATATCTATCCGTTTCCATGTAGAAAACTATATAGAAATTTAAATTTGTGCTTCAGTAGAATTAAAATGATAAAACACTGTAAATAGAATGAAGTACTTCTGTAATTAGCATTCTTTTGGAAACATTCAAGCAACATTGTTTCCAACCTTTCTCATATTTCTAGTAAGAAATTAATTGATTATGTGCTTCAGGTAAACAAACTGCTATGCGATATATCCTTTCCTCTCCCACCCCCAGCGTGTCTTGTACTCAGCCTTTTCCTAGAAAAACTGGGAAGAGATGAAGCACCTGGGGCCAGGAGAAGTAAATTTTCACCAAATTGGAACATGTGGTTTAATTGTAAATACTTAATTGATCATATCCTTAAAAAATATGCAGAGGAATCTGGGCCGACAGAATGAAGAGGAATACACAGGATTGTAGCTTCTCTGAGTGAGCACAGTTTGGTGAGGAAGGTGGTCCAGCTCTACTCATTTTAGGTGAATGCTATGAAAGAGGAGTGATCTCTGAGCATCCAGGGATTTCACAAGCAGGGTTGGCATTTGAAGAAAGGAGTAATTTCATTTGGGGCAGGGAGGCTTTGTATTGTTTGTGTGGGGGTGGATGGTGTGGACAGAGGGTTTTCTCGACCTTACCATTTCATTTGGATGATCTGACCTTGCATTTCACTCTTTGCATTTTAGGAAAAGCATTATCATAATGGTTCAATTAGTACTTTAATATAAACGAGAAAGATTTCGCTATATAGGTAATCAATGTTGAGTTGAAAATTTTATCCTCCATTTTTAAGAATTCTGTTATACATAAATATATTATCGAATCTAGGGGTTTAGTAGTAAGAAATAATTTATAGGTAAGGTTCAGCAAATGTGAAGATTGACTGAGACATGGTATAGGAAACTCTGAATTAGATTGATGATCATAATAATTTTAGCACCTTACGTATTTATCACATTTTTACATATATAATACAATTTGATTCTTCTAACAGCTCTCTCAGTCAAGTAAGATAGGTGCCAGTGACCTTATTTTGTAGCCAAGGAAACCAGGCCTCTGTGATTGCACTGACTGGGTGGCCGCCTGGGGACTAGGATTATGGTTTTCTGATAGCCAGTCCACAGAATACTCTACTTTAGGTTATTGTGTCCATCCTTATATGCAGTCAAAGTTGTTATTAATAATATTGACTATCAGTAATCTATGTGGTGAGCAGTGAATAGTCTCTGTTTAAGTAAATAGCAATTGAATACTTTCTGAAATTATTGGTGGAAGTCCATATTCAGGAAGAAGTATGGTTTACTTTTTGTTTAATGTGGTTTTGGGCTACCATAATCCATAAACTTTAGTGAAAAAGTCTATTGCTGACTGTAGAGGATTTAGTTACTTGAAGGAAAAACTCCATTATCTCTTATTTCTGTTGTTAATTGAAGCAGCTCTTAAAATTAGAGGGTTATACATTTAGATAGAAAAACAATCCCATTGACGAAAGATATAATTTCTGTAGTACTCACTGACAAAGGAGGAACTATTATAAGTTCTTGGGGAAACATGGGAAGAAAACCTATGACACATATTTGCTAACATTCTTGGAAAATAAAAAATGATACAAAATATGAGTGAAAAATAATCTGTAGTTCCATTATTCAAATACACTAATCAATTTGCTAACGTATTTCCTTCTCCTTTTCTGTTTCTATTTCTCTTTCCTCCCTAATATATAAGATTGAAAAATTTGGACCACTGTGTATAAAGGTCTTTATCCTGCTTATTCACTTAATATATCATGGCATTTTCTAATTTAATATTGTTTCAAACCATTTTAAATGAGTGGTGCATGAATTCTATTATGTATTGGTGACAATATCATGAAACATTTCAGCAATTTTGTGTCCTGATAGTTTTTGGTTAAATTATTACACTGGTATCTTTCCATCTAATTACAAGCTTCAGTAAACTTTTTCAAGATAAGAAGGAAGTCATGTGGATTATATGAACCACTTAGCAATTAACTATTTATAAGATGCTTCCTAATTCATGATTGAGTAGATTCTTGAGTTATATATCCAATTTAAAAATTCTAATCACTCTGAAATCTAGAAATTCAACAATAAAGGAAGCAATTACTAATAATCAGCAGATCTGGTTTCCATTCCTAGCTCTTACACTAACTAGCTAGTCTCGGATGGCTTATAAATTAAAATGAATAATTGCCAAGGTTCCTAATCACCCTGTAATACCTGCCTGAATTAATTATTTCATCATGTATTTATTTCCTGAGTGTTTCTTATATGTCAGTGAGTATGTTAGAGTGATAGACATAAGAGAGTGGTCTTTTATATTTTTTGTTGGATTATGAATGTATCACTTTATACTGATATGATCTGTTTGGTTATCCTTGACAGCATTTTCTGACGTACTTTCCATTTATTGTTTGTGGCGTCCACCTCATTTTTTATTTTGGAAATGATCACCTTATTCTTGGTTTTAATTTTTTTCAGAAACTATTACTGGTTCCTTTTGAAAACTCTTTTAAAATGTCTTCTGGATTTTTGATATAGTTTATAATCATTTATTGCATTTGCATTTCATTACTCGTGCTAGTCTTCAAGACTGTATTATTTATTAATGACATTGAATCAAGGAGTACTTTGGGAGATTAGATTTATCTGTAATGATTGAAATAGGAAAAAATTCCCATTTTTAAAAGTTTTTCCACGCTCATTATGTGCACTAATGATATGTAAACTTTGTGTGCAAATGACCTCTTTTTGGAAGTTTTAAAATCGTTGTCCATTTTATCACTATGTGTTGTTCTTGAAGTCTATGTCAGTGTTTCTTTTGTGTTTAGGTAAATGATCACCATATACAGTCTTGAGGAAGGGCTTAAATGCTGTCCCCTCTAAGTCTTCTTCTTTCATCTCTGGTTAAATGGAAGATCTCTTTCATTGTTATTTTAATTCCTTGCTTTAGCAATGGACCCGAATAAGCAATTTCTGGTTGGCTATTTCTTTCCCCAAGATATTCAAGCCAAGATTTTCTGAGTCTAGGTAGAGCTACAGCCTTGGGACTTGGGGTTGTGATGTTTAGCCTTGAGATGGCTTCATTCTGGGTGATTGGTGAAGCTGTTTAGATCTGTTTTTCCCTTCTCTTGTTCTATTTTCTCCCTTCTCCCATTAACAGAACTATGGGATAGTTCAGCATCTAACCCTGATTCCCATCTCTTATCTGCCCATCCTTTGACAATTACCATCACTTGTGACTGATGTAGGGAAATGATAGAAACATTGAGTGTGTTGATTTTCAGTCATTTGATTTCATACTCAAGAAAACTGAAGTCCTGAAAAGTGGAGTTGGTAAAGGAAAAAGCAAGATCTAAATTGAGGACTCCTGAGTTCCAGTTCTACACATTGCTCAGTCTCTCTCTTTACTTACTGGTACTAACAGGGGTGCTTTCACTGGCTGTATCCAACTCACTTAATGAAAAAGCCAAGAATTACTATAGAGAATTAGTAAGGGCAAGAATCTAGAAGAAACGAGTGGAAAAAGTGAAGCAGTAGCAGAAGTAGAAGTAGTGATGTCAGTGTTATTCGTTACATACAGTGAGAGGAATGCTGAGGTTTCAGCGTTACATACGATGTTAATGTACTTTAGAGACTGCATTATGTCAGTGATGATAAATTGCATGCAGCAGGCTCCTCAGTGTTCTGGGGCTTCAAGACATTGATGAGGCCTAATGTAAATTGGAGTTATAATGCAAGTGAAATATCCCCGCACTTTGAAGGATTGAATGACAATTTGGCTGCAGCTCTTGGACCGGTCTGTGGCTGTCTGGCTGTTTGCTGGTTAACTGTAAGATCCAGGCTCCAGGCAGGCAGAGCCAGGCCCCTGACCACCTCCATACATCACCCTTCCTCATGGCCTGTGTTGCAAGGATCTGCTGGAATCTGAGGCCTTCCCTTCTGCTCTGGATGAGGACTAAATAGAGGAAATATGATGCTGTGTGGCCTCAATTCTAACACATTTAGAGAGTAGGGGCAGCAGTGGAAGTGATGAAAAGTTTGAATTTGCTCTCACCTCAAATGGACATATGGCGTGTGTATGTTGGGGAATGTGAAGCAAGAAGGAGCAGGGAGAACAGGAGGGGGGGCCCTGGTGTTTCTGGGAAGTTGGGAGATAGAGACTTTTAAGGGAATGGCAGCCTGACTCCATTCCTCATCTTTTGGGTCTCCACACATGCATTTTATACACACACTCCCTTCCTTTCCTGCTCAGTTGTATTTCATCTGGCTGTCTCAATCTCCTCAGTTCCCTCTATGGTAACAGTACGTAAGTATATGGTTGGGAAGGATGCGAATTGGAAAGTGTGTTTCCAATATGAACATACCTGTTGCATATATTTATTAAACATATTTTTATGGATCCAATGTTATATATTTTAATTATTATTCCAGATTGACTACACAATGTCAGTATATATTGTGCATTGATAATGTTTTGCCATTTTTTAAATTAAAAATAGAGCTTTGCATTAGCCTGGATTGTCTAGCCTTCATTTAAACCAGTGGTCCCCAACCTTTTTGGCACCAGGGACCAGTTTCATGGAAGACAGTTTTTCCCCCTGGGGTGGGGAGGACCGGGGAGGTGGAGCTCAGGCAGTGATATATGTGAGCCACAGCTACTGGAGTGGCTGTAAATACAGATAAAGATTTACTCACTGGTAAATCATCTCCTGCTGTTTGTCACCCCCACCCCCTTCCCAAGGCTGCAGACCGGTACCCCTGGTACTAGGGGTTGGGGACCATAGATTTATTTATTTATTTATTTATTTATTTAGAGACAGAGTCTCACTCTGTTGCTTGGGCTAGAGTGCCGGTGATGTCAGCCTAGCTCACAGCAACCTCAAATTCCTGGGCTCAGGCAATCCTCCTGCTTCAGCCTCCCAGGTAGCTGGGACTCCAGGTGGGCACCACCACTCCCTGCTAATTTTTTCTGTTTTTAGTAGAGATGGTGTCTCGCTGTTATTCAGGCTGGTCTCAAACTCGTGATCTCAAGCGGTCTTCCCGCCTCGGTCTCCCAGAGCACTAGGATTATAGGCATGAGCCACCACACCAATGGAGGACTGCAGAGTTAAACAGCATTTTTTGGACCAGGCTTGGTGGTTCACGCCTGTAATCCTAACACTTTGGGAGCTGAGGAAGGAGGACTGCTTGAGCCCAGGAGTTTGAGGTTGCAATGAGGCTATGACCACACTCCAGCCCACTGGACAGAGTGAGACTCTGTCTCAAAAACAAAACAAAACAAACCCCCAACCCCCCACATTTTTAAGAAAAAATGTGTTATAAGTTGGTTGTTTGGAACTTATGAGTGAATTTCTATAGCACAACTCATTGGTTAATTGGAGACAGCTGACAAATTTTTGTGGGCAAGTCTAGAAAGAAATTTAAAGGATTTTAGGAAAAAAACTAGAAATAAGTGAGGTTTTTTTTTGAAATAAGTGTTTTGTTAAAGTTAGTAACCACTTTTATTCTGATCTTCCAAAAGCATTCATGGGAACATCCAGTAATGGCAGGAATGTGGGGAAGCAGTACTCTCTTGCACTGCTTATGAGAGTGTGACTTGTTACCATCTTTGGGGAAAGGAGGTTGCTGCTGAAGTCAGGTATACTCCTTGACCCATCAATATTTCACAGTTTTTCCTACAGGTAGAATTTAAGTGCAAGGATATTTATTGTGACATTGTTTTTAATAGCAAAATACCAGAAACAACCTGAATTACCATGAATAAGGAATAGTTGAATAAATTTTGATACTTGAATGTTAAGCAACTAATAAAGAATATGAGTTAGATTGCTAAGCATTGACCTATAACATTTCCCCCATATATTATTATTATTATGTCTCACTCTCTTGCCTGGGGCGAGTGCTGTGGCATCAGCCTAGCTCACAGCAACCTCAAACTCCTGGGCTCAAGCAATCCTACTGTCTCAGCCTCCCGAGTAGCTGGGACTACAGGCATGCGCCACCATGCCTGGCTAATTTTTTCTATACATTTTTAGCTGTCCAATTAATTTCTTTCTATTTTTGGTAGAGACGGGGTCTCGCTCTTGCTCAGGCTGGTCTCGAACTCCTGAGCTCAGGACGATCCGCCCGCCTCGGCCTCCCAGAGTGCTGGGATTACAGGTGTGAGCCACCGCGCCCGGCCTCCCCCATATATTATTAGAGAAAATTGAAAGGCAGAGGACTGTGCATTTGGCATTTTTATGCAAAAAAAATTAAAAAAGAAAAAATTCTATACGCAAACATAGAGAGCTAGGAAAAGATAGAAACCAAACTGTTAACAGTAATTACCTCTAAAAAGTGAGTTTTTTCCCCGTCTCTGTGTTTGACATTTAAAAACACATATTTGTTACTTCTGTAATAAAAATACCACCACAAATAAAGTAGGAAGTTTAAAAGAAGAAAATTATTAAATATTTGCATGCATATGAAATATTACTGGTTTTTGAGAACAGCTTCCTCCATGTGATTCTGACAGGTAGAATTTATAAGCAACATATTGTGGGTATTAAGTGACATTGACTTACTAGACCATCTGGTGCTTTCATAAACAATTTACAGACTTACTGTTTGTGTGGTCGTTTATGGCTGAGGTGGTCCATTATGGCCCTAGCTATTATTTTCAGTGTCTGATGTGATCATATACTTACAGGCTGTCTTCTTAGGCAAAGTCCAGTGGGGTGAGAAGACACTGACTTAATAGGTCGGACACATGTAACATTGATTTCTAAGGGCTGCTGTCCTTAGCCAGAGTACCCATTTGTTTCTTACCTAACTTAATTTTTTCATTCATGTGCTTAACAAATTACATAAAAATTTATTGAGTGCCCATAACATATACAAAGATGAAAAAAAGGCGACGTTGCTTTCCTTTAGGAGATCTCAATCTGTTGGGAAAAACCGGCAAGATGAATCATGGAAGAATTAAGGTGCTGTCCATGCAGTATGAATAAAGTACTCTAAGAGTAACTTTCTTAAACCATCTACCTGGTGAGGTTAGTGTGTTCTGCACCCATTCACTTGTTTCTTAAGGTTTTATTTCTCTGACAGTAGGAATAGAGAGATTTTAGTAGACTGCTATTACGGTACAACTTCTTTTTCTGTGAATTGGAATATAAAATAACCCCAGGATTATAAGGAGGTACCTAATACTAAATGACAATATGGCAATATAGTAGAGAGATTAAGGAAAAGCAAGTTGAATATTTGCTTATAGTATTATCAAATAACAAAATAGAATACTTTTGAAGTGTACAAAATCAAGTAGGGAAATTATAGAAAATATTTTTCATTTAAGTCTTTTTAATACCTCTTCTGCTTATCACGGTGCTTGGCATACTGTAAATGCTCAATAATGATTTTCACAAAAGATTGAATGAATGAATTTCTGCTGAGGGTTTTGGGCTTTAAGGTTTTCTGAATTCAATTTGTTAACCAAGCTCACTCTACGTAATAGTTCCAGTTAAGTACAATAACGTAACTAATTTTCTCCCAGCAATTCTAAAACTGCCAAGCAGATGAAGTTTGAAATAACTTTGTAATTTTGAAAAAGTATACAAATTACCTTACTTTGTGCTACGTAATTTCTTTATGTAGGAAGATAGGTAAAATGAACTGTTGCCCTAGTGTATGAGGAGATATTATATGGAGAAGATAAGGTTCAATTTGGATAAAAGTAACATAATGCTGGACCATGTGGAGGAAGCTCAGAATAGGAGAGTGCCTGTAAACAACAAAGGCAAAATTCATGGACAGACTGATACAACAGACCGAGTTTGTTGGGAACTCAGAATAGTGTTGCCTCACAGTGTTATTTGTTTACTTTAGGGATACTGTAGCATTTTAAAGCAGCTGTTTATAATTCTGGAACCTTTAAATATAAAAGGTCTAAAGGTATATTGTAGGCTGGGCTTGGTGGCTCACTCTCTAATCCCAGCACTTTAGGAGGCCACGGCAGGAGGATTGCTTTAGCCCAAATGAGACCAACCAGCCTGGGCAACATAGCAAGTCCTTGTCTGTACAAAAAAAAAAAAGAAAAATTAGCCAGGCATGGTGATACGTGCCTGTAGTTCCAGCTACTTGAGTGGCTGAGGCATGAGGATCGCTTGAGCCCAGGAGTTGGAGGCTACAGTGAGCTATGATCGTGCCACTGCACTCCAGCCTAGACAACAGAGCAAGACCCTGTCCCTAAAAAAATAAAATAAAATAAATAAAAGGTGTATTGCTAAAGTCAGCACAAATATAGCAGCTTCAGCTAACAGGAAGTTTAATGCTACATTTTCTTCCATTTTAATGATGAAAGGATCTGGGAAATTTTTGCTGCTACAAACTTTTTCTTTTTTACCTTAGAGGTAATACTCTTTTGAGTCTCCCTGCTCTTTTCTGATAGTTCTTTGCTTGGGTTCAAATAGTTTCCTTACACGTATATACGTGGTATTCAGAAGATTACCCCTTGCAGGTCTCTGGAATTTGCTCTCGTGCAGCCTTTTCTGGTTCTCTGTCCTGCGAATTCTAGTTGTTTTGACCTCTTCAGATGAACTGTGTCTCTTCACCTGAGGGAGACTGTTAACCTTCCCCTGAACCTCCCTCCCAGCCCCCTCTGTATCCTGGAAACTTTCTCCTGGCAGTAAGCTGGGGTATCAGGAAGACTCACCTTATCTGTTTCTTTTCTCGGAGATCACTGTCACCTGTGCTGCCTGTTGTCTAATGTCCAAAAATTGTGGTTTCATAACTTTTGTTTCTATTTTTAATTATTTAAGGTGGGAGAATAAATCTAGTCCCTGTTACTATGATGCCCAGAGGTAGAATGTCTTCCTTTTGTCTTTAAGGCTCATATGTATATAAACTTTATGTTAATTTTATTTTATTAGAATTAGATAGACTATAGAAATGTAGACTTGCAGTCCTCTAAGCCCTTCATATACAGTTTATCTACATGTTTATTAAGTTCTTTCTGTTTGATGGAAGCTCTGGACTGAGCTTGGTGACAGTACAGCAAGGAAAAAAGTATGGTCCTTGTTCATGCATTTGCCTTTGTGTTAGACTAATGCTAAAAATGTAAAAGTTGTTGTGTAGCTGGAGTGTTAAGACGCGATAAGTAAGATTTCTTTATTTTCCCAGTAATGCGAATGTTTCTATCTATATGATATTTAAATTTGAGTCAGTTTAATAAAACTATGTTATAGTTGGGCAGGCAGAGAGGAAGCATTCTTTTTGTAGTAGCAGTATGTTTATTCTGAGTAATGGAGCAGAATCATAACGCTGAGATTGTATAATTTAGCTCCCACATTTTATGTCTGAGAAGAATTAGGCTCAGAGATATTTTTTTTGAGACAGAGTCTCACTCTGTTGCCCGGGCTAGAGTGCTGTGGCATCAGCCTAGCTCACAGCAACCTCAAACTCCTGGGCTCAAGCGCTTCTCCTGCCTCAGCCTCCCGAGGCTCAGAGATATTAAGCTCATAGAACTAGTTAGTGCCAGAAGTGGAACTGAAGCCCGGGTATTCTAATTTCTAGTTTAATACTTTTTCCACTTAATCATGCTGACCTAAGAAAGTCCTTGCACTCAATAAGCACCCAGACACATGTGCTGTGCTTCCTGTTCCTCCTGGTCCTGAAGAAGTGGGGTTCAGGAACTTGAGAGCCCAGCCAGCCTGCTTGCTTGCAAGCTTCATTCTGTGCTGTATAAACACTGTTACACTTTTGACATGAATCGAAGTATTTAACTGGTATCTTTGAACACATTGTGCATGTATTGCACTAGGTCCTAGCACAAGGCATGCCACGAGTAATTGGAAGGCGGTTGGAGTCCTTGACCATTATTTTGAAAGTTAATATTTATGTTTCAGCTAGAGTGACTGTGGGCCTGTTTGATATTGACTTGAGTTGCTAAGTAATGTCAGGAGGTCAAAACAATTTTAAGAGATGTGTGGACTGTATCTGATGACAGTTTGGCACTTAGCTTTTATCTCCTTAAGGTGGCCTCCATATTGAACCACTAGCAGATTAGCCTTGTTATTTTTAAAAAATACTGAATCTGTTGGGCTTTGGCGGTACAGAAAAGGCAAGGCCACTGTCTGGTGCAATTATAGACAAAGGTATGTGGTCCTTTAGGGACACAGTTTTGAAAAGGAACCTGAGCTTGGCAGTCAAGTTTGTATACACAGTA
>RJWJ010007840.1:0-55792 GCA_004363605.1 Indri indri | reverse complement strand
AAAAAAAAAAAAATCATTTGGTGGTAGCCTCCCTGGGTAGCTGAGGCTCAAAGATCTTCCGCACTGTTTTGTGTGCCCGGTGCCTGTGGCGCTTGCTGCAGAGGTGAAGGCTGCTTGCCATTCCTTCTGCCTGCACACGCTATTTCTTCCCCTACTTAAGCATTCTCCACACTCTTCCTTCCGGGCTCTGGCTTTGTAACCCTGCGAGTCCGGCTGCTTGTGCATTCTGCAGAGGCGAAAGCCTTCCCTCCGCTGGAGGAAGGGCGATATTTATCATTATGCTTTAGTGGAAGTTGGAGAGGGAGAGAGACTTGTACAGACACAACATAAAACTGCGGGCAGCAATGTGAATTGGCAAGCCACTACCAGACGCTCTTAGGAAGGAAGAGTGCATTTCAAACTCTGCAGTTAAAACTGGTGCAGATAATATATTACCCAGCTGACGAGGGCATGGCCTGCTCTGGCGACTCCCCACCGGCTCCTGGACCCTGACTTCTGCTCCCTCCTAGCCTCTCGGGGCCTTGCTGCCGCTGCCACCTGGGACGCGTCAGCGCGACAAAGGCGCGCGCGATGGCTGATGTACTGCCCTGGCTCAGGCCACCCTTGGCTGGTGGCACCCTGTGTTTTGGGCAGGGCCGACTAACTCTACACTGACCTCCTTCACCCACTCTTCGAAGCAGAAAACCCTCTGACCCAGGTCTCACAAACTGTCTTCCAAAAAAGGGCATTTTTAGCTCTTCCTTGTAGCCTTTTCCTCCGGACCTCTGGTCTTAGACCATAGAACCGCAGAGAACACAGTTCTGTCCTCTCAATTCTCTACAGAAATCTGAAAATGAAGCTTCCTGCAAAGAGAAGCCCAGAGTTCCACCAGCCGCATCGTGTGACACAGCCTTGACTCTGGCTGTGGGCTCAGCTCAGACTGTCTGCTGGACATCAGGAAACCCCACGTGGTGTCAGGCCAGGTGTCGTCTGCAACGTCCCACCTATCCACACAGCTGCGCAAGGTCACAGGAATATCTGCATTTGTAGACGAGGAAAGCGAGGCTCCCAGGGCTTGCTTAGCTTCATGGCACGTAGCCATGAAGTTAAGTGCAGACCCAGAACCAGGCTGGTGACTTTCTGGCTGTGTTGGTTCATAAATGTGCTCTTTTAAAGTAGGCGTCGCTTTGGCCAAGCACTCGCTTAACGAAAGTAGAATTGACTTTAGAATGAGGCCTAAGGTGAGCCCTGAGTGCAGGGCAGGACTGGAGGAAGCGTGATTGCTCTTCACGTCTCTGAGGGACTCGGCTGCTGCCTCTTATAATGGAAGTAGATTCAGAAGAGCCTCCATTTGGCATAACTTTTGGGACTTAACTAATCATTGCGTGAATTTATCAATAAGATATATATCAGTTAATGAAGCTCAATTAACCCTTGTTTATATTAACTTAAATATCAAATGAATATTTTGATTAGTGAGGTTTTATTGATATCATAATTCAGCTAGGACATTAAGAAAAGCAAATTACAATAATTTATAAATAAAGGTTAAATCACAGTAATCTCTAGTAAACCATAATACTAACTTCAGAAGCAATTGACAGTTTTCTTTAAAGATCAAATTACATACGTGAAGGTCTCTTATAATTCCTAGAAGATATTATATACTCCATAAATATTTGCTTAAAAATCATGATAGCCCCCGCCCCCAAAGAGTAGCTATATTCATAGTACAGTGCAACTCCCAGTGAATCTAATACCAAAAGTGGCAGGTAACACGTATGTCATCTGCCAAACTCTGAGTGTCATGGAATCTGATTATTGATGATTGTTTCAAGGCATGATAACAAAAATGTTATTTTCTGGAAAAGTGAAGTGCATTAGTTACAATGGGATTTCTTCCATGTTATACAACAGTTTCATGAAAAGATTTAGTAATGCATTCCTAGAGTTTATAAGCCAGGAAACACCTCTTATCTTTAAACATCAGGTAGGATTTCCTTACGAAACATATCTGTCCTTTTTTGCCTGTGTTGCTTTTCATTGACTATGCATTGATGTTGTTGAAGATTCATCTATTTGTATCTATGAGAACTAAATCTTTTCAATTAAAGGAGGATCACTGAATAATTTTAATTTATTTATTTACTAGAGAATAATTCAGAGTATTTAAGAGGAAATTAATTTAATGAGTTTATACCCTTTATGTTCTTTTGAATATTATCATGTACCATATTTTAATTTATATGAATAAAAGTAAATCCCTTGTAAAGCATACATCTTTTAATTCCCAAAACTATGATGTAACTGTCAAATATATTCTAAATACCCTCAGATTAAAGAACAATAAAAAACGTGCACTGCATTATATAAAACTATAATATAATTATCCAGGTTTTTCATATGTCCTTTTTCTTTTATATGACAACCAGAGTCATTTGAATATAGGTGTGACAGTGACTTGAATGTTCCACAGTGAAGCGGGGCTGAACCTTCGAAAGGCTGAAGTAGGGAGTCTTTGGGGTGCCTGTAGGTGCTGTCCCCAAAACCTCAGTTTATACGAATGTAATATGCATAAATGAATCCAGTTTGTTGGTATACTGAAGGATTCGGGGTTCCCTTTTCTTTTGGAGTAGCATGTAAAATCACTAAATTCTCTCCTGTGAAGAAGGAAATTCTATTAAATGATCTGTATGTTTTCCTGATATGATCTAATTTACTAATTCACATTGCCCAAAGCATTAATCTAATTAAATAACAATATAAGCACATTTCGAGACTAAATAACAGGCATGCACTATATTTATTACCACATATTGCATTTTCATTTATTTATTTGTGGAGTACGTAAGAAGCAGTGGCTTGGGAGCTGGGGACATACTGAAAAGGATAGGTGACCGGGTCCACTATTCATAAGTTTACATTTTGCATAGATGTTTTATCTACTAGCAGGGTGATATGTCCATTTCAGAATTTAATTTATAACTCATATAATGCAGGTTGAAGGTATTGGCCTATTTATCTCGGATTTAAAATTCATTTTCTTTTAGTTCGTCTCTGCAGGCAATATATTCCCGTCAAGGAATTTCCATGTTTAGTTGCAAAATTTTTAATTATTAACACTTGAAAGAAGATGTTTATTGACCTTTAACAGCATAATTTGATGCTATTTTCTCACCTTTTCTTACCTTGTAATTATAAGGAAAGCTTAAGTAGATTCTGATCCTTCTATTAACTCCTATTTGTTCTCAGGTAAGAAAATTTAATGACCGAACAATAACACCAAGAGATATAGATCTGACCTCATTTGTGTAATAAATCACCTTGTTAGAAGCACGCTCATAATTAACAGAAATAGGTAGAACAGAAGAAATACTGCAAGAATTATGAAGGGAGGTTTAGGAAAACAAGAGGTTGCTAAGAAATTACTATTAAATGTCAACATTAAGGTTGAAATTTCATGATAAAAAACCCAGAAATTATGTGAATGAATCTTCAGATTTTGGTTACGAGGATGACAGCCACCCAACACCCAGCCCTGACAGTTAACAATATGCTGAAGAAATAAAAAAGGCATAAGAAATGATGACTTTACTCAATGCAATATTTTGTCCAGTAAAATGAAATGAAGCATTTTTAATATTTATTATACATATTATGTTATATAAACAGTATTTATATATTTACCTTCTCATATATGAGTTGCACTAAAAATGGCAGATATGTTATCTCATTCATTTCTATCCCTAACTCAATGCTAAGCAGGAGTAGAGAGCTCAGGTTTTTTTGTTGTTTTAAATTTACTGTGAATTAATGTCCTGGATGATAAAGATATGGTCATTAACTTCAAAAAGCACACAAACCTGAGATGATAAAACACAAAGAAATGGGAATTTCCATAAATATAAGACACAAATTAATGGAATTTTACATAAATATAGGATTCTAATAACTAAGAAATGGAATGTTAAATATAAGATTCAAATAACTTAGATCTCTTTATTCATAGAGGAGACATCATAAGAAGTGCAAAAACTTGATTCCAAACAAATACTGCAGACACAATGCTACCAGATGCAGCGTAGTAATGGAATAAGGCTGGGGAATTAGTGAAAGCAGAAAGCAGGAGTAACAAAGGACATAGCAGAGGTACCACATGCAGTACCATTAAGATGTAGGGTATATGTATTATACTAATACGCAAAGGTATATGTACTATATATAGGGGGAACAACACGTAAGGATAAAAAGAGACTAAAAGGAAAAACAGCATTGAAAACAACAGTTTTTCTAAAACATCAACAGTGAAATAACCTCTAAGTTTTAGAAAGCCTCCAATTCCAGATCAGGAAATTTGAATTTTATTTCACATCATTTGAGCCAGGGCTCAATGAGGGTGCAGGTTATTGGTCTCTAGCTCCCCACTCTGGTGTAGCAAAACCTGTCCCTCTTTCCTTTCTCGGCTCTTCACTTTCTTAATCAAGGAATGTCTGAGGAAGACTAATCATTTATTTACAAAATGGTCTGAAACAGGAATCACTAAAAATTTGGAAACCCGCTTCAGTATTCAAGAAGTGGTGTGATAAAGGGCCGAACTAAGGTGGTGACTTTTCAATAATGAGGAAAAAATTGGTAAGAAAGATTCTGGTGAACAAGATTCTGACATTATAGTGACCTAGATTACGATTATGAAAAGGATCAGATGTTGTCCCAATGTGTTGAAGTGTCGACAACAAAATGATAAATTATTCTATGTATTGAAAATGGTTAGAAATCTCAAAGCTTAGTTAAATGGTTCATTTATATTTATTTTAACAATTGGCATGAATGAATTCGTGATGAATCAATCAACCAATGTTCTAGTGTTAAGAGGACAGAGGAGAAGTCCTTAGTCCAAGGTACAGACTCAGAGACAGTAAGGCTGGGGACAGTGGTGAGCTCTGGAGCTGAATTTAAATGAACTGGAAATTAACCAGGAAGACACAGAGGGAAGAACATTTAAGACAAAGGGAGGAGAAATTTTCCAAGGTTGTTGTAAAATTGTCTGTATAGTGAAGTTCCTCAAAAGTAGCAGTACCTGGGATGGTTTTGGTGATATGGTGGTTTAAATCCTCTTTAAGTTGATAATTTTTTTAATATGACTGAGGATTACCATGAGGAAACATCTGACAAACCAAAAAAGAGAGTCTCTAAAAATTAAATGTCCTACTTTCATAAAAATGCCGAGGTCATGAATAGCAGGGAAGGACTCTACCAGTGCTCCAGACTAAAGGGACAGAAAAGTTTTGATGGGAAATACAGTGTAGGAACCTGGATTGGATCCTGTACGAGAAAAAGAAAAGATTGACAAATTGCCATAAAGACTGTTACAGGGATAATTGGTAAAATTCCAGTAGGTTCTGTGGGTTAGATAATAGTACTTTATAAATATTAATTTCCTGATTTTGATAATTATACTGTGGTTATGTAGAAGATTGTTTCTTGTTTAAATAAACATTGAAATATGCAGTGGCAAGAAGACATTATATCTGGATCTTACTCTCAATTAGTTAAAAAAAATATTTCTACACATCTGCAGATACACAGAGGATGGTAAAGTAAGTGTACTAAATTTTAACATTAGGGGACCCTGGGGAAAAGGTATATTAGGTTTCTTTGTACTATTTCTGCACCTTTCCTGGAGGACTAATATCTTTTCAAAGTTAAAAATGATAAAGACTGAAATTTGTACATAGTTATGTTCTTCAGAGCTGAATTTGATACCTTTGTATTGATTAATCCTCACCCAGTGTGACACCTATCTTTACCTTATATCCTTAGGGACTTGTAGTGGCAACCTCATAAACATTTCAGAACTAGTCAATATGCACCTATCAATACAGCAGGTGACTCTACATCTTTCCCACTTACAGAACACCTATCCTTCTGATTCTCCTTACCATGACCACTGCCAGCCCCACCTTCCCCCTCAATTGTTAGATATAAGGAACCATGTCATGCATTATTATAAGAGAAATATTAACTTCTACTCACTTTGTTCAAAGGTAATTGAGCTACTTTGCATTTAGTGATTTCACATCGGTATTATTCACAAAAGAATATGTTTATGAGCTAGCCCCTATGATCTTAGGTCATAGAATATACAAATGATCCTAGATCCTCAATTTGGAAGGTAAAAGCTCGTCTCTTATTAAACATTCTACAGTCATTATTTTAATAAACTGCTGGGCCAATGTGCAATTATGACATTTCTTTACCAAGATACATTTTCCACAGTACATTTATCATCCAGAAGCTGCACAAAACCCATATTTGGATTTCCAAAAATATTATCAAAGGCTTTCTTTTGTAATTAATTAAATTGTTTATCATCATTTATATGTATAATAGAGGTGAGGGCATAGAACAGTGTAGAGAGCTTAAGGCAACATCTCTAAGCGAGTGTGGTGCTAGATAGATGGTGTTAGAGGAGTAAACACTTGGGAAGGTTTTTCTAGACAATACTAACAATGACAAGGATGGGCCATCTACTGTTTCTTCTTTCCTAATAGAGTCTTTGCTATTCCTTAGTCACTTGTCCTACTACTGATCTTACAGACACAACACTTCTATCTAGATTTTTAAGTACTGTTCTGTTCCAATAATTGTCTCATCAGATTTTAGACTATGTCAATACATTTCAATTTAAGAGAAGCGTGTTTTTATTGATTTGTTAAGCTCTGTGTTAGCCCTACAAGAAATTTCTGTAATGTGGCCCGAAGTATTGGATACGTAGGAAGATCTACATGCAGGGACAGCATGGGTGGGACAGGAGCATGGGGCTGCGTTCTAACCTGGCCCCGCCACTTGCTACCTGGGTCACATGGTAAATTGTGCCTCAGGAACCTCATCTGTAAAATGGGGATAATGGCAGTTGCCACCTCAAGAGCTGAAGTGAGGATTAATTGAGCCAATCCATGACAAGTACTTTATATAGTGACTGGCCAGTGAGAAATGATCAGCAATTTTTAGCTATGCTATTATTTAACAAGTGTTAAAAAAATCATTTGGTAACCCACCGATGATATCTATTATAGACTCTTAAATTCCAAAATAATTGAAACTTACATTTTGCTAGCAAGTATTATACAATTAAAGGATCTGGGATTCCATAACAGAATTCAGCTCTCCTGGATTTCAGCTTCAACAGAACAGTGTCTTTTAGGAAAACACCCAAACAACCCTCTCATCACTGTCCCCCAAGTCACATAAATATTATAAATTGTATTATTATACATATGAGGTTTTCTTGTGATGCTGCAAAAGTCAAAGAATGCACATTGTTATTTGAACTTTCTATTATACATTGTGATTATTATTAATGACCATAATTTTTATTAGACACTCTCCAGGTGGCAGCCACTGAAAAAATACTTCTGCAAATATTTTATCATTTACTTTTCCTAATAAAACTAAGAGGCAGGTATTATCTCCACTCGCAAATGAGCAGCCTAAGATGATAGGAATGATCCAGAGACTCAGTGACTGTTACACAGCTAGTATTTTAGTTGGATTTAGAAAACCAGGCCCACCGATGTTTATCTGCAAATTGTTCTACGTATTTCCTCCCTACACAAGAAAATGGCATTTATTATATTTGGTGCTCAATTATACTGAGTGCTGCTGGAAGTGCTACTTGGATATAAAGCAACACACACACACACACAACTTGGATATCATGTATCACAGTATCTGTATTCTTTACTAAAAATAATTTTATTTATATACTGTGTCAGTAGAATTTTGCCTTTAGTTTTTAAAATTCAATAGTGGTTTTCAGAGTTTTATTTCCTCATAGCTGGAAAGCTAGCTGAGAGAGAGTGAAAGAGAGAGGCAGAACCACAAAATAATTAAACTCGCCTCCTAGTAAAGTATTATTGATTTGTATTAGCAGTGCTTCAGGTTGTAGCTGGAGCTCTTTTTGCCCCCTGGAAGTGCAAATAAAAAGGTCAATATAGAACATGAATCTACAAATGAATGCAGTATTTAGGAGAGCTGATCCTAGTTTAAAATGAAATAATTCAGGCCATGATATTCTGGACACTTCTCACCCCTGAGGTCAATTAAGAAGAAACACGTAAGAGGTCTTCTGGGCAAACCTGTGATGGAAAACGCTGAAAAACTGCACACGGTGTGTTTGTGCTTATTATTGATTCCTCTTGCCTTGAGGACAAACGCAGTAGGTACTCGTTAGAGCACTAAGTTCAAGCGGCAACTTTCCTCTTTACATAGGCCTGTCTGCAGAGCAGCAGGACAGATAAATTGCAATGAGCGCTGTTGGCACGATGGCCCCAGGATGCCAGAGGCCAAGTGGGTGTTTACAAGCGTTCCTGTGTTGTTGGCTCTAACTTCCTGGGAAGAATGAAGGCCCAGCAGTTTCAGGCCATCTGTGGAGGACTCTGGGGAAAGCTGAAAAATGTTTTTGGATGCTTGACCTGGAACCTGCGAACAGTCCAATGTAAAGGAAGCTCCTGTTTTTATTTGGCAAAGAGAAGCCTGAAAAACTGCAACCTCATTCAAGACATTTGCTGTAAGGAAGAAGCCATGATACAGGGGCAAACTAGTTGTTAGGGATATTAGTTATTAAGGAGATTAGCATTTGTCACTGCTAGTCCAGGGTGTTAGAAGTTAACAGGAAGAGAGACTCGTATATAGAACCTGCTCCCTGCTTTGACATGAGCTTGCTAACTGGCTTTCTATCTCAGTCCCTTAGACCTCCGTAATCTGGCACTGCCTACCTATCTTGCTTCATTTGGTCCCACGCTGCCCACAATCTCTGCGCATCATCCACACTCACCTCCTCTCAGTGGAATGTGTCACACGTCGTGTTTCCTCAGGCCTCGGACCACACAGGTTCCTGCCTGGAAACGCGACCTGACTCCCCACATTATCTGCTGTGACCCCATCATGCTTCGGACCTCAGGCTCCAACTCCACTCCTCCAGGGAACTCTTTCCTGTCCTGCTCCCTCCCTCCTCCTGAGATAAGCTCAGACGTCCCTCCCTACTCTGCCACTGTCTGTTGGCTTCCTGGGGCTGCTGTGACAGAGCACCACAGTTCAGGTGGCCTGAAACAACAAATTTATCCTGTCATACTTCTGGAGGCTGGAAGTCTGAAATCACGGTGTTGGCAGGGCCGTGCTCTCTCTGGAGGCTCCAGGGGAGAATCTGTTTCATGCCTGACTGTCTTAGCTTCCGGTGTTGCTGGCAACCCTTGGCGTTCCTTGGCTCGCGGATACATCTCTCCAAGCACTGCCTCTGTCAGCACAGAGCCTCCTCCCTGTGTCTCCTCACGTCGTCCTCCCCCAGCGTGTGTCTGTCCCTGTGTCTCTTTTCCTCTTCTCATAAGGACACCAGGCATATTGGATTGGAGTCCCCCCTAAGGACAGCGTCTTAACTTGATCACCTCTTCAAAGCCTTATTTCCAAATAAGGTCACATTTGTAGGTACCAGGAGTTAGGACTTCAACATATTTTTTGAGGGGACAACTCAGTCCTTAATGCAGAGCAAATTGTATGTTTCCTTGGGAGAGTTCAGCACAATTTGTCGTTGTAAGTTTATTTTCGTGATCGTGTGTTGTTGCAAGTCTGTCTCCTACAGTGGACCGTGAGCTCCATTTCGTTCACCTCTAGTTCCAGCTCCTCAAGCAGTGACGGGCACACAATTGATGTTCAAAATATTTTATGAACGAATCTCTTTTCTGCTTCTCAGCTCGTGCAGAAAGCTGCCACTTTTCTTTTTCGAGGCAGGGATAAAATTCCTGCTGCACAGAATTAGTTGGTGTCAATAATAGGCTCCTCCCTGGACCTGAGGGGGAGAAAAAAAAAAGCTGCTACATAAAGGCCATTGTAGAACCAAAGGTCATGTTCATGGTCATTGCTACTGAATGTCCTTGTTGGCATTCCAGCCAATTAAACCAAAATGCATACTGTTAGGTTCCAGACATGTCTAAGTTTAGCAGCAAAAAAATGGCTTAGAAGAAACTGGAATTCTGACTTTGGAAATTGTTCATGCTTCTGTTTTGCCTCTGAGATATAATTTTGTTTATTCTAGTGGAAAATTTGAGCAAAATTGCTGTTTTTCTTCATTTTGGATAGTTAACACGTCTATTCTCATTTATGGTGAGACTCATTTAAAATAACATAGTTTCTGAACTGGGAACATAGAGTATGTTAAAATATCACAAATGCCAAGCTTTTCTAACTAAATGGCATGGTAGAGTCAAAATGATATTCCTTTTGGATGTCCCACAGAGCGTATTTGAACATTTGAGGCCTCTTAGCTAAAAGCACGTGTCAGCCCACCTCCTTTAAGTTAGTGAATTAGGCAGAATGAATTTTCATAATTTAGATGGCTCTACATATAGCATGGTATTATCATGTTAGCAGACTTCAATTATCTCACTGATTCTAGCAGAAGGGTGCATTCTGATACATTTGAGTGTCAAAATACCTTGTTTATATTTCAACTTTTAGGTTGTTGTTCACTGACTGAGAACATCACTCCCTTCCGCTGTTAGATTTTGAAAAAAAAATTTGGATATTTATATTGAAAAATATATAAAATTTTTGTATGTTGTATAAAAAATACTTTATCAGCCATAGATATTTGAACACTAAATTGCCTCTGCATTTCCACTTTTTCACTTCTAGTTTTCTCTGTGCCTCTGAATTGCTGTTCAGGTTGAGAACTCTAAAACTTGTCATATATGTATAGGCAGATGGCCCCCAACTGATGCTGGTTCAACTTACGATTTTTCAACTTTACAGTGGATTTATCGAAGTATTAAATGCATTATTGACAGGATATTTTCAACTTACTGTAAGTTTATTGGGGCATAGCCCCATTGTAAGTTGAGAAGCACTGTGTGTATGTGTGTGTGTGTGTGTGTGTGTGTGTATCATAACATATATACATGTATATGTGTGTATATATATATCATAGCATATATGTGTATATGTATTGTGTGTCTGTATATATGTAATGGGATTTTTTTTTTTATGATATCTAATAATTGAAGGTCTCTGATGGTTGAATTTTGACTACTTCTTTACAAAAAAAGACCAGGGCATTCTTGGTTCATTTTCTCTGTGACTAGGCCTACATAGTATGTTAAGGTTAATTACCATTGAATTCACGATATGTGATTTTTGTTTTGTGGTTATTGCTACTTTATATAAAGTGAGCTGAAATAAAATTATGTAGCACTGATTTTAAGTTTTAATGCTAAACATACCTTAAGTTATATTTATTCCAGTTTGGTATCTGAAATAGGAGCTATCTGTTGTGAATTTAAGAACAGAGTTTGCCCTGAAAACAGGCAATGTTTGCTATGTATTTCAAAATATACAAGTTTAGTGATAGCCCTTTTAAATGTGAATATTGTAGCTATAAAATAGTTAAATATATTTCTAGTGTGCAATTCAATTTTCCAAAAACCAATAGCTTGACTTTTAAATTGGTTTGAAACTATTATGTTTAAATTATTAAATTCAGGTAGTCTGTTAAGCACTTTTTGTTCATAATGCAAGTAGAGTGATTTCAACTAATATCTTTATCTAAGTGAATTGTGGCTCTGTAGAAAACAGATATGAGAAATATAATAATAGTGTTTGCCAAGGTGGTGGGTAGAACAGCGATTATTGTAAATTGTAAGGAAAAAGGAGGTTATGAAAAATGAGGAATTAAGAAAATTTCATAAATTATCATGAAGTATAAACTGTCTGAATGCCATGGCTTCTAATATTTTAGAAACAAGAATTAAAATGACAAATAATTGCATCATTCTAATTGACTGAACTTATAATATGTCAACAAATTTTCTGAGAAATTTTGGAAGTTAAAAACTCAAATGTTTCTTTACTTTTTGAATAGCCATGTAGAATTTTCAGCATATACTCCACCAACAAAATGTAGAGAATGACTTACGTATTGTTTTAATTTTACTTTCAATAAATATGATATATTGATGAAAATTTATCGTCTCAAACTTCATGCTAATCTCATGCCAAATAAATAAATAAATAATAAATTTGAATGAGGTGGAAATATTGATATGGAAGTCTGATTCTTTTCAGTAATAAAACTGTATTTAGACCATATCTGTTTCAACTTATTTTTTCAAAACAGCTTTATTGATATATAATTGACATGCCATACAATTCACTCTTTTGAAGTGTATAATTCAATGGGTTTTAGTATATTTACACATATGTGGAGCCATTGCCACAGTCAATTTTTGAACATTTTTCTGACTGCAAAGAGAAACTCTGTTCTCTTTAGGTAGCACCTTTCTACCCTTTCATCATCTCCCCTCCCCATCCAGCCCTGAACAACCACTAATCTGCTTTCTGCATCCATAATTTTGCCTATTCTGAACGTTCGTTCCATATGAATGGAATCATGTCACATGTAACTTCTTTTGTCTTCTTTCACTTAGCATGTTTTCAAGGATCATCAAGTGGTAGCATATATCAATACTTCATTACTTTTTATGGCTGAATTGTTGTATGGATAAAGTACATTTTGCTTTTCCATTTCATCCTTTGATAGACATTTGAGTTGTTTTCATCTTTCTTCATTGGGATGTCAAACTCAGAAGCCTTCAGGTGTCATTCAGGCAATGCGAATGACAGAAGCAAGCCAGGTTCCATAAAGACCATGAGGATTGTGATAAGCACCACAGTACAGCCTCCAGTTCTACTGGAGTGTAGCAGTGCGCACTCATTGAGTGTGACAATGCACAACTCATAATAAGTAGGGACACATTTTCCAAGCTTTCCAGAGCAACCAAGAATCTTAATGTATGTGTGAAATTTTCTGATTGTGAAGACTCTCTGGATCCAATAAAATATGTCTGAGGATCACAATTTACTCACAATTCATCCATTTTCTACACCTGCCCAACTTGTGTCTTATGGTCCAATCGAGACACTTAAAATATGCATTCCTTACTTTCTATTTGGACAATCTAGCCTCTTTATTTGGGACATTTCTTTTCATTCTTCATGCCACCTTCTCCAGAAGTCTTTCATGGATCAGGAATTCTTGAACTAATTTCCTTTGAATTCTCATAAGTGTACTCCTTAAATGTATTTTGTGAAACATCTTCATATGCAAATATTTAATCTGCATAATCCAGGGAGGTAGACAGTATTACTTGTTTTATGTTAAAGCTGAAGCCCCTGGGGCTCAGAATAAATCTCTTTCCAAGAAGCCAAATTAGTGAAGGACCTATCTGGAGTTCTAATCCTATGAGCTCAAATATGGATCCTGTTTCTCATTGGACAGTATGTTTCCAGATTTAGTCATTGGAATCAGTCCCCAGTTCAAATCCTGATTTCACCCAAAGACTTGGGAAAAATTGCTTAATTTCTCTAAGCTACAGTCTGATTCTCAGTAAGATTGGGCTCACATCTATTCCACAAGGTTGTTGTAATAACTACAATAGGCAGTGTTTATAGAGGGTGTAACATATCACTTGGCATGTAGTACATGGTCAATATAGATTAGCTTTTATGAACATCATATAGAAATCACCTAATAAATAGTATCTATTATTACTCATTCATTCATTCATTTTGCTCTTAAACACTTAAGTGTTTCTCTCACCCAAGAAATTTTCCTAAATCAGAGATATGTATACATTAGTATATAAAACAGATGTGGACTTACTATTTTGAATTCATAGCTTGAATTTAGGTACTTGACCTTTTCTTTACAAGGCTGCATACTCCACAAAGGCAGTCCCTATGCCATATCTTTGCATCCCTGAAGTATCTATGTAGCCTATTGTCTTAGTACATTTTCTGTTGCTATAACAGACTATCACAGACTAGGTAATTTGTAAAGAACAGACGTTTGTTCAGCTCATATCTCTGGGGGCTGAGAAGTCCAAGAGCATGGCAACAGCCTTTGGTGACCCCATGGCAGAAGGGCACAGAGGGAAGTGAGTGCTTGAGACCAAGAGAGAAAAAGAGATGGACTCCTTTACATAACAACCCACTCTCACGAAAACCAACCCACTCCTGTGATAATGACATTGATCCATTGATGAGGATTCTGCCCATGTGCCTCAGTCACCTCTTATTAAGACCCCACTTCCCAACAGTGTTGCATTGGGGATCAGGTTTCCAACACATGAATTTGTGAGACATATTCAAACACATTCGGCATAGAGTTTACATGCAATGAATGTTTGCTGAAATCAACTTAATTTTCTTAAACCTATTTCTCTATAAAAAAAGGAAAAATAAGACATATTTTACTGAATAACTATCACAAGACAATATATTAATATTCTGGAATAGTATAAAATACAGAAAAAATTTACATAGGTTAATGGAATAATTGTGTTGACATTACTTGTACCATATAATTTAACTTATGATGGCTCTTTGAAATGTTCTAAATCACATAACTTATATGTTTAAACCTGCAGTGGTTATGATTTTGTACCTAAATCATAATTGGTGAATCTGAGATTCAAACTCAGTTCTCTCTGACTCTAAAGTATATTCTCTTAACTAGCATGGTATATTGGTTTTGCTCTACATTACTGAGATATATAAACTTACAAAGTCTTTTTTCTTTGTTCCTAATGGTAACATAATTTTAAGGATTATTCTATTAGTAGTTAATGAATAATTTCTGAAAATACCACTAAAAAACAAATGAAACACAAGGAAAACAGCAACAGATATCCACCAGCTTTTGTTATCCCAGCGAGAAATTGAAGTGTTTCTAAGATATATAATAATCATAGACAATTTTTAAAACATTATGATTTTGTAGGCAATTCTCGGCAAAATAACACAACTAAGTCTTTCTTTGTTATGGCCTGAGGGATGCTGTTCGTCAATGGCGCTCTTTTTAAGCATAGCAGGGATAGTATTTTACACAGAACTCTTGTCCCTAACAATAAATCTCTAGATCACTGAAAAATAATATAATTCCAAATTTTTTTCAGCCTCTGCTAAAGCTGGAAATACCTAATATATAAAAAATACAGTCTAATTTGACAATCCTGAAGAGATCGCCTCTGAGTTTTAAGTGTTTTTTTAGTATTCTCGTACTACATAAATAACATTTTAAATTTTAATTTCTTTATTATGACCAAAATATAGTATCATGTATCCTAAAGTTGCAGTCTTGATTTTGTAAAGTGGATATTTTATATGTATGTATGTATACACATATACACATGCGTGTATATGTATATGTGCATATGTATACATGTGTATATGTATATGCATATATATGTATATGTCTATATATACACGTGTGTGTGTGTGCATGCGTATGCTCACCAGGAGGCAGAAAATACAGACCCTTTAGAAAAGTGAACAATTTGCTCTTGAAATGCCAAATTGATTGAAAGCTCTGGTGACAATTTCCACAGTAACAGCTGATCTTGGTGTTGCCTGAATTTTAAAATGTTGGATTCATTAGGGGTAAAATCATTTAATCTTCTACATTCCAAACATATTATATAAACTAAAGTCATCCAATTTCCAAACCCCTGTCGACATAGCAACCATTAAAGTCTGGGAGATATGTCTACTTAGCAACATATGCATTAGCCAAAAATTGTTTCCAGATATGGTCAAATAATAAACATTTAAAAATATAGAAACTTGAATTCATGAAGTAAATTAGATGATAGGAGATTCTGATTAAGAGTCCATGAAAGCCTATGACATTCTTTTTATAAAGACAATTCCAATAATACTCCATTAGGACTTCCCCCTGTTAAATTAACTTTACAGACTTCTAATGGATTTCTTAATTAGACTTGTTATTAACAAGAATATTAAATGAGTTAAAAACATCCCTGACATACACTTGTAATAAACAAAAAATGAAAAGCAAGATTTATGCTCCTTCCTTTTCCCTACTCAATCCAAAGCTTTTAATAACCTTACAAATGTCTTGAAATTAATTATTCAACTGTCAATGAACAAAAAGCTAGGATCATTATATGTCTGTTTGAAAAATGCATTCTTGTTATTTCAAAGATGAGGCTGGTTACTGGAGCTGTGGTTCTAGTCTTGCTCTTAAAGAGGCTGCTACAGCTTGGATGGTACATTGTCCTATAACTCGGTTACTGCTTAAGGTCATTAATTTAGTATGTCTCCATCTGCAGAAGCACCCTTTCTCTTCCTTCATTCTCTAGATAAAAAGAAGGACATTTAATCAAAAGAGAAGAATAGCTTAATTACAAACTCAGGACCCCTGAATGACCAATCTCTCGAATTAAAAAGAGAGAGAAAGAAGCAGGGAAGGAGGTAAAGAGGGAGGGAGGAGGGGAAGGCACAACGTTCTCCCTGTGGACCACACCAAAGACCTTATAATTTGATATTGACTTTCATTATATGTAGCTTGATACATGCACTATGCTCCTCATTTTTATTTTGGTGATATGTAAATATAATTTGAAGCAAAAGATGTGACTGTTACAGATCAAAGACTGGGTAGAAGAGTAAAAGTGCTATTATTAAAATAAATGGCCTGGCAGTAAAGAATTCTTCAGATGGATGTCTTCAAATCACAGCTGACAGCCTTTAACAGTAGTGACATGACCGTCTTCCAATATTAAAATAAGCAACAGATATAGAAAAAAAATGTAATTGTTTTCCCAGGATAAAGAAAAGCAGCAGTCTCTGCTATACTCATTGATTGAACCACTGTTCCTCAATGATGACTGCTTTGTTTCAATAAGATTGTAAAGGTAGCTCCAAGAACTAAGTACGTGGCCACCTTGCAGTGTCCTGTGTTCCTTACCAAGAAATGAGAAGGATCCCTTGATAACTGAGAAGAGGGATATTTCAGAAAAGAGGTTATAAAATAAATTTCTATATTGATATATAGATACTGTTTCTTTTTATCACATGTATGCTTGTGTGAAGAAGCAGCGAAAAAAAAGAGGAGAAAATCAAATTAATGATAAAGCAGAGTTTGGTGGAAGACTTGTGTAGCACCATGTTTATGCCATTTACCAAGCTAACCTATAGTGACTATATACTACATTAGAAGTGATAAGCCACACCCTCTATAAACATTATCTATTGTAGTTATTACAACAACCTTGTGGAATAGATGTGATCCCCATCTTACTGAGAAGTAGACTGTAGTTTAGAGAAATTAAGCAATTTTTCCCAAGTCTTGAGGTGAAATAAGGATTTGAACTGAGATCCGATTCCAATGACTGACTCCTGAAACATACCGTCCAATGAGAAAGAGGATCCACATTTGAGATCACATGATTAGAACTCAGGATAGGTCCTTCACTAATTTGGCTTCTTGGAAAGGGATTTATTCTGAGCCCCAGGGGCTTAAGCTTTAACATAAAGCAAGTAATACTCTCTACCTCCCTGGGTTATGCAGATTAAATCTCTGCATATGAAGATGTTTCACAAAATACACTTAAGGAGTACACTTATGGGGATTCAAAGGAAAGCAGTTCAAGGATTCCTTATCCATGAAAGACTTATGGAGAAGATGGCATGAAGAATGAAAAGAAGTTTCCCAAAAAAGGAACTAGATTATCCAAATAGAAAGTAAGGGATGCATGCATTAAGTGCCTTGATTGGACCATAAGACACAAGTTGGGCAGATGTAGAAAACAGGTGAATTTTGAGTCAATTGTGATCCTCAGATACATTTTATTGGATCCAGAAGGTCTTCAAAATCAAGAAATTTCACACTTGCATTAAGATTCTTGGTTGCTCTGGAAAGTTTGGAAAATGTGTCCCTACTTATTACGAGTTGTGCATTGTCACACTCAATGCTACTGACTGGAGGCTGCACTGTGGCGTCTACCACAATCCTCATGGTCTTTGTGGAACCTGGCTTGCTTCTCTCTTTGGAATTGCCCAGCTGGTCCTTGGAGGCTTTTGAGCTTGACATCTTGGTGTAGAATGCCACTCATATCATTTTTAACATGAATCTGTAAAAATATTCTAGAGATGGAAAAGTGAAAACCAATCCCCTGGTATTGTGAAAATCAAATGTTTTGTGAATGTGAGTTCCATTAAAGTTCTCAGGTGGAATGATGAAAAATATATTCCAAACACTGAGTAAATGAGTTATAATAACGAAGCTAAAGAGTAATCAAACGTTATATCTCAGTTATAAAACAAATGGCATGTATAAGGGGAATACATATTCAAGTTAGTTTTCAAATTGGGCTAAGAAATTACATGCAAAACACGGCTATAAAAATGACTAACCTAGGTGCCTAAGAGCTGCGAGATAAATAATTATATGCAAAGAACGTGCAGAAATTTTGGTATGTTGATGTGTTTGAGTCAGAAAAAGAAAACATTTTACACTGGATAATCTGTACTTTTATACTTTAACACACAATCAAAAGGATAATTATGTTTCTATGGAGAGAAGGAGCATGGTCCATGGGTCTCCTGCATTGGAGTCACTGTTGGTGTTTGTCTGAAATAGGGTCATCATAGGCACTCTGGTTGCTTAACCCAGGTGCTTGAGGAGGATGCCTAAAATATGTGTGTTTCAACAAGTGCGTTGGTTAAAATATGGGAGAGACTGGCCTACTTTTTATATTAGAAAATTACCATTCCACATTCACTTTTCTAAACCTCTTGCCCTCCTTCCTCTTTCTCTCCTTCCCTCCTTTCTTTTTTTTAACTTAATTACAAACAGTGTGCTAGTCTTTTTACAGAAAAAATGTTAATGTATGGACACACACACATATGTACATATAACTATGCCTTGAAAAGTAATTTTTTAGATTGTTTTTAATCAGAAGATGAGGCAAAATTCTGAAGTAAACAGATTTGTGTTTCTAAAACTTAAGCGTGCATCAGGGTCACCCGGAGGGCTTGTCGAAACACGTGTTCGGTCCCTAACCCAAAGTTAGTTTCTGATTCTGCAGATCTTGGGGTGGGGGCGGGGGGGGCTGGGAATTTGTCTTTCTCGCAAGTTTCCAAGTGTTTTTGATGCTGTTGGACCAAAGGACCACGTTTTTAAGACTGTAACTCTAGATTTGCCTGTCACATTCCATTTCTCTCTGCTGCTTTTAATCTCTTTGTCCACTGTGCAGAGAATTTCCTTCTGCAGCCATTTGCCTTGCTGAGTATTTAGTTCTCTGGTTCCCCCCAGGCAACAACAAATCTTTTCATTCCTCCTCCTATCCATTGCTGCATAATATCAGCTCATTATGGTGTCAAACAATTTGAAGGACTGGGATTTTTACCTAATGTTATCCAAGGACATACAAAGATACTCCCTTAGAAATACTGAACTTTTAGTAAGACCTCAGTCAAAGTCATGATCTCTGCTGGTACCACTTCAGGCACCATGGAGCCTCGACTGAGGACAGGTTTAGAGATGTTTGTCTTGTTTGGAGAGGGTATTTTTGTTTTGTTTCCCAAAAAAGGCCTCCCTCAAATCCTATCCTAGTGATTATGTAATCCACAGACTCCTAATTTGAAAGAGATCTGAACACACAGTAAAGAATGTCTTAGTCCATTTGTGCTGCTGTAACAAAATACCACAGACAAGGTAATTTATAAAGAACATAAATTTATTTTCTCACCATTATGGAGGCTGGAAAGTGTAAGATCAAGGTACCAGCGGATTTGGTTGTCTGCTGAAGGCTGCATCCTCCAGAGGGGAGGAACGCTGTGTCCTCACCTGGCAGAGCCCCTAAAGCCCTTTTCATAAGGGTCCTGATCCATCCATGAGGAAGGAGCCCTCATGACTTACTCACCTCCCAGGGACCCTATCTTCCAATACTACCACCTTGGTGATTAGGTTTTAACATGAATTTTGGAGGGAACTGACATTCAAACCATAGCAAAAAAAAACCTGCATTGTACATAATTTTAGCACTATGCATGTCAAATGTGTAAATTTCTATAAAGATTTCTGACAGTCATTTTACAAACAATCAAAATATATAGAAAGAAAAAAAAAGAAATGGACAAAACTGAGCCTCTTTAAAAGTTACAGTTATCACTCTTTCAGAGGGAATATTTGTTTTGGTAAAATGAACTAAATAAAAGTTTAAATTGAAAGGACAAGCAACAACAGGATTTGGCAAAGCAATCTGGATTCTAAAATGATATTTTAAAGTTTCAGCTTAGCGTTTATACTTAATGTGTTTTTATATGATTTTTAATATTTTAATAACTATTTTTATGTCATTTTCTTAATAGTTATGCTACTAACTTTAATGTAATTTCTGAAGCCTATCTAGGGGCGAGCACTTTATCCTTGGTTAACACAATTGCAATTTTATGTTAGAAACTAGCACAAAATTATGATAATATTCCTAAATCAATTTCCAAATTGCTAACTTTTCAGGGATTCATATTTTCTCAAGTTTAAAGTTCTTGAGAATTTCATTAATATCTAAGGCTTGTAGTATAAATGGACTAGGAATGGGAGGCAGAAAAATCAAAGTTGGAATGAGGTCTATGAGAAATAATCAAACATTTTAAATAACTCCTGTCAAAAGATATGGGTATATAAAAACCTCATGTAATACATTTTGATTCATTTTCCAGTAGTTTATGAAGTATAAATTTGTACTACATCACACTAAAAGCCTTATGTTTTATAATAACCTGAACTCTTGACATTTAATAAGATAAATTTCATGTTTATTGATGAGGGAGCAGACACCACTAGAATGAGCACCTCTTGGAAAAACACTGTTAATACCCAGGAAGGAAGTCCATGCTGACAGCTCAGCCAGGGAAACAAAAATCATTGCAAATTCTTTATGGGTTCTTTGATACATATCCTTGAATAAGAACGTGTCTCAGGTTGTGGGAATTCACAAAATTTCAGAGGAAATGATGACTTTTTACTTTAATATGTTGACCTTGAAAGCCTGTAGCTTTTTAAACTCTACTTTTCTTCACTTTCTCCTACTTTTTTTGTTTTGTTCTTGGTCGACTACAAGAAACCTCAAGCAGACCCTAGCACTTCTTTGTGAATGATAAAGTGCTTATAAGTCAGTTAAGAAATGAAGCATTTTTCAATAAAGGCTTCTTGGCTAAATCAGTGTTTGAGAGAAAACTTTTAAGCTAGGTCAGTACACTTAATCAGCTGTATTATATACTTAATTGTGAAAACTGATGTCCTAATCACCTAGAAAACAAATATATAAATATCTGATTACAGAATGGCAGAGAACTTTGTAAGTGTAAAATTAATGGAAAAAAATTCAAAGAATATCAGTAGATAAGTCTTCACAAAATGCGAAACTTAAGCATATCTAAAAGCATCATAAAATTAAAATAAAAGTGAAAGGCTGGAAAAATTATTTGCAACACATTTTCCAATAAAATCAAGAGAAAGGTGGTCAGCACAAGAGAAAAATTAAGGCAATATATGAATAGCTCAAAAAAGGAAAAAAATACAAATGTTCAATGTTATATTTAACTGAAAAGTACCATTTCTTGATATTGAATTGAATAAATGAAGGAAATTGATAAGAGAGTATTGATGATGAGAGGCTGTGATCAAGAACTTTCCATTTCTGGAGGACCACATTAAAACATAATATTAAAAGTCCATCCTCTTTGATCATTAATTCCTATTACAGGAATGCATCTTAAGAAAACATCTCAGATGCAGACACATATTTGTGGATGAAAATGTTCAGCACATTTATTTACATTAGAGTGCAGAGGACAGAGTGTATCTCTAAGATTTTTATACAACTAAAATTTTTTCTGTAAAAATCACAATAAAAATTCTCCATATTCTTTGCACATTTCTGGCAATCATGCCAATTTCCATGTTATTTTAAAAACGGCATTGAAAGAATGACGAAAATAGTTCATAGTTCATACATTACTTACACACTTGTTTTTCTCTCTATATTGTCAGCTGCTTTTCATAGATGATTAGCCTCAGTGTTCTGGACAGATTTCAGTTTACATAATTATAATGTAATTGATATTATGTTTTCCCTATAGCTTTGGTGATTTGTAATATTACGTTACCTCCCGTCTATCATGTAATAGCCACTGGGTTGCCCCAACAGATGGCATTTGTGCCACGGCATTTTTGTGTGGAATGAGTCTGTCTTATGCATACATGCATATACTATAAATTTACTAAAATAATCACAGCTCCTGCATTAAAACCTTAAGTCAATTTTTAAATCTTAGAAATATTAAATAAAAAGAGCTTCCTTTAAATAAAAAAATTCAGGCAGTAAAGAAGAAAATAAACATAAACATATTCATGGATTGGGATATGTGCAATGGAAGCAAATGAAAGCAGAGTGTCTTGCTGGGGTGGAGATTTTTACTTGGGATAAGCTTATTAGGCCTCTCTGAGTAGGTGAATGAGCTCTAAAGAATGAGCCTGAGCCTGCGTGTTAGCTGGACAGGGGGAGAGTGGTCAGGGCAGAGAAGGTGAGGGCAAGACCCGGAGGCACAGATGTGAGCGTCTGACGTGGACTAAGGGAGCCGGCAGAGCTGATGAGAGTGAGCTGTGGGAAAATGGTATGAAGTGACAGTAGATTCTCTTGCTTTTTGTCCTTGGCTATGAACTATTCTTGTCTACTTGAAAGATAAGAGTACCAATTCAGGCAAACTGTGAGCCTGACTTTGCTTCTTTGTGAAAAGCTACCTCAGAAGCCCATGGCCACTGGACAGAGAGATATTGAGCACAGTGGCTGGCCAACTGCAGCCCTCCCATGGATGGTTTCTGAAATTCTGTCACTATCAAAATCCGAGACATCATCCTTTCCTTCAGGTGGTATCTGTCCATCTCTCACATGGCAATCAGAGCTCGATTCAAGATCTGAACAAAAGGAATAAGATGTAATTAATTCTCCACATCTTCCAATCATTGCACACACATTGCAATGCCGGCAAAGCTGGAAAACGGTTGGCTGCTTTCCAGTGGGACCAACCTGGACTTGTTGTACATCAACACTCCTTGCCTTTTATCTGAAAGTCCAGATTAGACTACCAAGCTATACATGTTTAGTGTATGTAGTATGAAAGTTGGGAGTTGTGTGAAAAGTCAAAAGCATTACATTTAAGCATCATCTAAACTTACCGAATCATTTGCTGTTTCATGAATGTACCTTATTCACTTATGTCTCCCTGGTTCCAAATTCTCTTTCTTCTATCTGGAACATTCTCTGTCCTGTCTATCTAATTCCTAATCATTTTTTTTTTTTTTATCTTAAGCCCTAGGAGGGTTAAGTCATATAACGTGTTAATGCCAGAACTGTGGTCTCACTCTTCTGTTCTTTTAATTATTCACTTGTGCAGTGAATAATTTTCTTCAAATGTTGAGGATCTTTAGCCATGTGCTAAGCACTGAGAAAACTAGCATGGTTAAGACAAAGTCTCCGACATTAGGCTACTCCCTGTCCTTGAGGAAAGATCTTGTCAAGTAAATGAAATGGAAGATAAAGGAAGGGTTAAAGCTCTGATCAAAGTGCTGTAGGAAAACAGAGGTGAGGCTAAGTAACCTCCCTCCGAGAGGGTTGTAGAGTCTGCACTTCAGCTGAAGAACAAGCAGGGTTCACCAAGAAAAGGAAGAGGCTTTGTGAGTGAAGGCCACAGAGCCTGAACACAGAAGTTCATGATTCAAGGGACTGTGCTGTGTTTTATTCATTAACATATTCATCTGTGCTTTGGTTTCCTTGATCATTTAGTTGTATCCTTAGATTTTAAACGAAATAGCAGTAGTCGTTTAATTACAAGTGATTGATACTTAGTCCTTTACTGTACACACTAATGAGTCACGTCTGTGTGATAAGCAGTGTTATAAATGACTCTCCAACGTAAGTCAGTGATTGCTGACATCAGCATCTGATAGGAGGGCGTCTCTTCTGTTGTCCTTCTCAGACAGGGTAATACCTCAGGGGCTAATATGTTATCCATGTTGACCCAAACTTACCCTCAATACTGGCTCTCACACCTGGAGAACAGGCCCTTATACCTTGGATGCCTCTAGAATGCATGGCACCTTTGAAACTGGGCAGTTACCCTGGAGGCTAACCCTGGAGAGAGAATTTTGGAACCTCGGATGATACAGGTAATTTCATAAGATAAAAAAGAAACAAAAATTCCTAGGACGCAATGAATCTCTCTTTATTTGGGTATGTTTTAATTTTAAAAAGCATATATGATTCCATTAGAGTAACTGATACATCACACTGTAGAATACATATTTACATAGTATTTTTTTACCAGAGTGTATAGTTTTAACTTATTTTGTTATCATATAAGTTTACTATGGCAAAGTTTTTATTTATTATTTACATGAGCATTTGACCTCATTGTGAACACTTTTTTCCTAATTGGAAAAAAATAAAATAACATCTTGATATTTTAAATTGTTATTACCAACATGCAGATTATGGTATTGTAGTCTAGATTGATTGCAGAGACTATTTTTGACTTATCTTTACCAAAAGGTTTGCTAATATTTTAAGGACATTTATGTTTATATACACTTGCATTTTTTATTTCATAATATTACAAGTATACAAATGTTTCAGTTACATGAATTGTTTTCATACAGTTTGAGTCAAAGTTGTAAGTGTATCCATCTTTATAGTAACCTAACTACTTTTGAAATGTAAGAAATTTTATTTTTTAAATAAGAGAAATTCAGGTAGGCTTAAACTGCCCAGAGTTTTTCAAATTGAGGCAACAAAAATTTCTGTATTTAATTATCAGCCATGGAAAACATGTGAGTGTGTGTATGTTTGTGTGAATGTGCCCATACATGTGTGTGATTAAAAGTTGCGCTTATTGTCTTAATTAACTGTTTGAAAATTAAAGATTTTACCTTTCAAGATGGAGCATATCTATGTCAACCTTCAGAGCTTTTTTCCTTCTCCTGGACCATCAACGTTCCTCTGTTCATGTTCCCAAAGACGTCCTCTGAACACTTTTGCAGATGCTCACAATGTATCACAAAGAAGCCAAGGTAGGCAAGGGAGACAGATCAGCACAAATCCATCCGTCTTTCTACATACCAAAGTGATCCCCCAGTGACAGTGAGTCAGAAGCTACAATTCCCCAAGTAAAGATCAGTACATCCTAGTCCTACCTGACACTTTTTTCCTCACCACATAAGGCAGTAGAAAAACCACATTTGAAACTTCACCGGGGTTAATTAGAAAATTCTGAAAGACACATTGCAAATATTGTGGCTTATATGACTCATCCTTGTCCTAATTTTTTAGTGCTCTTATTTAAGGGTCATGATGGATCTTCGGGGTAAGATCAATTGTGTCAAAACTAGGTTAGACTACACTTGTTCTCAATTTAATTTCGTCCTGTCATTTAGTAGACAAACACTTTTCAAGCTGTCTCATGTCCGAAAGTGTTTTCTTGACTCATTTTTTTCTGAGCAGCAGATGCTATTTCTTAATCATAAAAAAATCTTTAAAAGTCAGATAGATTTTCACTGATTTTGAATATCTTAAGTTTCATGCACTTTAAACACAGAGGCATGAGCTATATCTCTGCCCATGGTTAATTCCAGGCCTGTAGTTTCAGATTCTCTTCTGTTGTTTTGATCTTTTGATAGTATTAATTATATTGAGAACACAGCATTTCCTACTGCTCTTTTAGGATGCCCTTGATTAATAATGATTTTCCACTGTTTATCCTACTACAATAATCTTATTTGCAGTTACAGTGCAACTCGGTTTTCAAAAATTGTCAGGTTTACTATATTGCCTAGGGAAATAATGTATGAGATGAATAATGCATATTAAATTATCCACACAAATAACCACCCTGTACAAGGACTTCCCAGTTTCTCTGCTAGGGTGTACACAGGTAACATAAAACAATCAATTTAAACAGAATTAAGAGATAAAGGCATCAGAAAGAGGCACTTGGTTGCTGCCAGGAAAAGCTTTCAGTAGATGGATACTCACTGAAGAGGTGAGCTCAGAAACACTGTGTTAGGTATAGCTTAAAAATCAAATCATCTTAAGAACATACTTCGGTTTATCTGAACACATGGATGCTCATGAAAAAAACAGAGATGGAGAATAAATACCTCTTACAACACAAACTACATGAAAATTGCAATGATAAAAAATAAAAGAAATTAAAAACTTTTGCTCTGCAAAAGACAGTTAAAAAGTAAAATAAACTACAAACTGTGTGTGGGAGATTATTTACAAGGATACATTTAACAAAGAACTTGTATCTAGAATACTAAAAAAAATGCTTAAATCTCAATAGGTGGCCAGGCACGGTAGTGGCTTACGCCTGTAATCCTAGCACTCTGGGAGGCTGAGGCAGGAGGATCCTTTGAGCTCAGGAGTTCTAGACCAGCCTGAGCAAGAGCAAGACCCCGTCTCTACTAAAAAAAAAAAAAAAAATAGAGAGAAAATAGCTGGACAACTTAAAATATATAGTAAAAATTAGCCTGGCTTAGTGGCACATGTCTATAGTCCCAGCTACTCGGGAGGCTAAGGCAGAAGGATTGCTTGAGCCCAGGAGTTTGAGATTGCTGTGAGCTAGGCTGATGCCATGGCACTCTAGCCCAGACAACAGAATGAGACGTTGTCTCAAAGAAAGAAAAAATCATAATAGGTAAAAAAAGCAAACAACCCAATTAAAAATGGGAACAAATCATATATAGATACTTTATCAAACAGGATATGTGGATAGTAAATAAACAGATGACAAGATGTTCAACATCATTAGCATTACAGAAATGCAAATTAAAGTCAATATAAGATACCACAACTTCTTAGAATAGCTAAAATTTAAAATACAAATAATACCAAGTGGTGGGGAGTATACAGAACAATGAGATCTTTCATATGTTACTGAAGCAAAATAGTGTAAAAACAGCACAAAATAGTATGGCCATTCTAGAAAATAGTTTGACAATTTCTTATAAAATTAAATATATGGTCACCATCTAACCAAGAAATCTCACTCTTAGGTATGTTACGCAGGCAAAAATAAAAATGTATGTTTATACAGAAGTTTTTACTTGTAGAATTTCTATTCATAATGTCTCCAAACTAGAATCAACTCCAATGTTTTCATTGGGTGAATGGATAATGGATAAACATACTATGGTACTTCCATACCATAGACTACTACTCAGCACTAAATAGCAATGAAGTATTGATACATGCAGCAACATAGATGAATCTTAAATGTATACGCTGAATGAAAGAAGTCATTCTCAAAAGGTTACGTACTACATGATTTCATTTCTATCACATTCTGGAAAAGACAAAGCTACAGAGATGGAGAACAGATTAGCGCTTACCCCGTAAAGTGATTGTGTGACTTTGAAGGGGTTGTATGAGGGAGTTTTAGGGGGTGATTAGGCTGCTCTGTATCCTGATTGTGGTGGTAGTTACATCAACCTACAAGTATTAAAATTCATAGAACTGTATTTACACAAAAAGATAATTTAACTGTATGTTAATTTAAAATGAAGTACTTCTAAAAAGGGGGTCCACGTAGCCTCTTGAAATGTTCAAGATTCACTGAATTTCCTACAGGTTAATCTCTCCAAAACCTCATGTGGAAAACAAAGTCAGAAACTGTATGGTAAACTCATGAAGCTTGAAAGCTTTCTGTGTCTCCTGGGATTTTCTTTTTTTTTTTTTTTTCTGAGACAAGTTCCTCAGCTGTTATACTGAGATGTTTAAATTCACAGCTTTTAAGCTGCAGCTGCTGAACTATGGCTCTGGAAATCATCTGAAACTGAGAATGTGTAAATATTATATATACAGTAATTTAGCAGAGAGTCAACATTTCCTTTCTTAACCCAAGGTTTTGAGTTCCTAAAATTGCCAAGGTCGAGTAAACTTTTAAGCCATCCATCTTATTTCTTTTTATCCAAGTTTTCCTATTGAATTACTATCTCCGCACCAAGGGTATTCTAAAATTCAAATGATTAGGCTGCAAAGTGCTTTGAGACTTTGGGATACAGAATGTTTCAAGTGCTAATTATTATTATGTGGTATTCTCATTCTATTTTTAAAACCATCTCATTTAGTTTGCTTTCTGTTATACTGCCCTTTTTTAATTTTCCTGCTACTTGGTTGATCATTCCATTCTAACTTTTTCTATACATCTTCTTTCTCCTACTCTCTAAGTGTTGACATTTTGTTAAAATATAAACTTGAAGACATCAATTCTCTTTCCTCACCCATTTTTTTCTTTCAAAAATTACATTAATTGCCATGGCTTCTTCTAACAAATAATCATGGAAATAGCTTTTGACTCTGTACTTTCTGCTCTGGTATCTTTATTGAACTCCAGACATTCATTTCCAATCAATTGGGTCATTTCTACTTGATTTTTCTGACATCTTAAACTTTCTGTGTTTGAAAGATCATATTATTAGTACTACTGAAGGTTGGAATAGAAATTTTCATGCATTATTTGTGGAAATTTAAACTGGAAGAAAATGTTGAGTGCATATTGTTTAAGAAGTGCCCAAAATTTCCATGGCATGCTCTGTGACCCCACAATACCATGTTTTAGAATTTAAAAAAAAAGTGTACAGAAATGTACAGTTAAGGCTCATCATTTATTTCCTAGGCAAAACATTGAAAACACTTCTATATTCGTCAGTAGGGAATTGTCTACATAAATTAAAGATAAATCCATATGATGCAACTTTATATTGCCATTGTGGATTTACATTTATTGATGTAAAATATGCCCTTATTATATTTTTAAATGAAAATAAAAGGTTATAACATAGTATATAATTGCTTCTTTTTAGTATTGATTTTCTTTGGCTTCATTAGATATTTTTCATGATTAGAAAAGAAATTGATCCTCATTTTGAGAGTAAAATTTAAACAAATATAATTTATTATTAATATTTTTATCTTAAATGTATACATTATTCTGATTTGCTTCATTTTCATTGATTGGTACCGCCAACCCTCCAGACACCTAGACTTGAAAGCTAAGAGCAGCAATCCTTAAGAAGACAATCTCTCCTGCTCCAGCCTTCACATCATTAACAAGTCTTTTCACCTAGAACTCTATATCAGTGACTCTCAAAGAGATTGGAGTTGGATCTGTATGTTAACATCTCCACCGTGCAGTGGTGCACAGGGGCACTTTAGCACCAGAGATTCTAATGTATCTGTAGATGCTCACCTGTGACACTTTGAGCATCACTGTGCACATTGAAGTGTATGTTTGACAGTGAGGTTCGGCCATCTGTGCATGACCCAAGGCAGTAGCAAATGTTGAGCACCACAGCTCTAAATTCATCCCTCCCTTATAATTCCCACTTAGTTCTTTCTCCTGGATAATTTTCAGAATGACCTTATTGGTTCTCCTCCTTAATTCTCTGTTATCTGTCTCCCTTTTCAATTGCCAACCAGTTTATCCACTCTTACACTATCACTATTACCAAACCATGGTTTGAGGTGGGAAACAAAGGATGGATTCAGTTTTTTGAGATGCCGAGCTTATGACTTCATACGCCTAAATTTCTCCAACTTGTCATCTTTGCAGAAGTTCTTTTGAAATAATTTGGATACTGCAGCTCTCCTAGGGAAATGAGCATGACTCAACATTCATTCACCAGGAATATGTGAACTCAAGGAGAAAATTTATCTAAAACCAAACCTAGTAGGTAATCTATAGAGAAGAACCCAGATCTACACAAAGAAATACTGGAAAAGATAAAAGACGAATATTTGTAATGGAAGCCTTAAGAATGGTTGAAATCCTTTAAAGAATGGACATAGAGAAGATGAGAGAACTAAAGCTATAATGAAGAGAAGCACTGACTTTAAGACGTAGTATAGGACAAGAAGTCTGTATGGAAGATTGAGAAAGAGTCCAAGAAATAAAAGAAAAAATAAATATTTCTGTTTGTTTGTTTCAGTGGTGTAGGGAAAAGGGCATAGAATACAAGAAAGAGATCCAATAGGATTAAGAAGGAAAATAAGACCCAGCTCCAGAAAATCAGGTTTTCATTGTTGTCAGCTAATAAATCTGGTATTTTTTCCTTGAATTGCAAAATGATCTGAAGAGAATTTATTTCTTCATCACCTACAACATTATTTCTAATTATCTCTTTCTTTTGTATCCTGGAAAATTTTATCCCTTGAGACAGGCACATACATAGTAAGATTCAGGATGTGTGAGAGATGCATGCTGTGTGTGTGTGTGTGTGTGTGTGTGTGTGTGTGTGTGTAGTGGAAGAACAGAGGAACTAGTCCTTCTATCTCCAGCAAGTTCTTGGACAGACCAATTTCAGAAAGGTGCAGAAATAGAAGTGGTCTATGCCTGTATATTTTCTCAAGTCTTTTTTATACTTTTGGGTACGCATACTCCATTTTGACAATTGGCTACCTTTGATTTAAGCTGTGGGCCCCCTGAATCAGCTGCCCACTCGCTGCTGAAGAGAGTCAGCTTGTGGCGAAGAACACACCCACAGGGGAGCTTTTTTACCTCCCTGGACACTGGACTTAAAGCTGAAAAATTCAGCTACTGGTTTTATGTTCTGGAACTATATCTGTGAACAAAACAGATGAAATCCCTAATAATTACATTAAAATATTAACAATTTAGTGTTCGTTATAAATCAAGTGTGCACAAAGATGAGAGGCTGTATAAAAATAGGTCAGGGTAATATAAATTTGGGATGACAGCAAGTTGTGCTTTTGACTCAGGTTGTCAGAATAGGATTCATCAAGACTGTGAGGATATTTCAGCAAAGAGGGAGCTGAGGATTTTCTTAGCTCATGAATCTATCTGAAGGAAAAGACAGGCAGAGATTCCCACCTGACTGTCTCCTGGGCAGGTTTGTTGATAGCCCCTGGCTTTCCTGGGTTGCTCCTGAGATCTGTCACGCTGCTGAGGTTTGGGATCCCAGTGTTCATGCTTATGGCCTGATAAGAACTAAAGTCTTAGTTTCAGAGTTTTGTGTCTATATGGATTTAGACCATGTTTCAAATGTATGCCTGAGGTCAGCTAAGCATTTAAAAATTTACAAAATAATAATAATTTTAAAAAATCTATCTTGTTTAGAAATACAATCCTGGGAGATTTCTTAGAACATCTACCCCTGGGGTTATGAGTTGGCACTACAACCATCTAAACCCCAGCTCTGCTACTTTCTAATTGTGGCAATCTCAGCAGTTACCCAAGCTCTTTGTGCCTCAGTTTCCTCATCTATAAATGGGGATATTATTAGAACTTCTCAGGAAGGCTGTGTGAGGGGGTGATACACATAAGGTACTTCCAACAGTGCCCCAAGCAGTGCGTGTATTAGTGTTAGCTACAAAGACAATGATGGCTTTATTGCCTGCTGCCCTGACTTGTAGGTTCCCCACAGAATCTAGCATGAAACTCTGTGGACATTGGAATTTCAATAACTACACTATATATAAGATGACTGAAGGAAAATGAAAGATTGTCTAGCTTCTAATATTAGTCCTGTGGACATCATTTCCTTTGACCATTGCTACATGACACCAGCTTTATTTGTTTCTCTGAACGAACTGACAATTTCCCTGCTTTACTACATATTGTTCCAGTATTTTTGATAGCACCCACCTCATGCTGAACTAAATCTGCCACCAGAATGGTCACATGATACTGTGGTCCAGGCTGATGACCAGCAACAGTGCCCCTAGAAAACTAAAGTGACTTTTGGGAGTCCCATCATCTTCCCACTAAAGATTTAAAACCTGTATCCCTGCATATACCCCTATTAAAAGACAAGCTCACAAGCATAATTTAATTATTAACAGTGGAGCTACTAGAACCATAACTTATAAGACATCATAATGCATTTGAATTTGTTATTCAACATGGTAATTTATAAGGGGGGATATAATTAATATTCAAATTAATATACCATTTTGTATAGAACTATAACATAAGAAGAAATTTTATCAGGAATTACAAAGGTAGTTTTACTTTAAGTATTTAAATTTTAAGCAGAGATTAGAGGAAAATCTATATAAATTTTCTATTATATTAAGAATTAAGTCATAAAAAGGTAAATGTGGTTCCTTCTTTGAATCTGTATAAAGTTGCTGGGATTTATCATTTGTTTTAATGTAGTGAAATGAACTATAATCGAGATTTGCCCTTGAAGAATTTTCTTATGCAAGTGAAATTCTAATGTTTTAAATTCTGATTAATTGAATAGCATGTATCTTGTCAGCGTGGATTCATGGTTTTGCATCGGAGTCAGTATTCCATCGCAACTTATGGCTACAGACATTTTACCAAATGAGCTTTTGGTGTTCTGGTCATGCCATGACAATGCAAAATAACTTTTTATAAAGCTTCATTTATATATTCCTATTTTTTAGTTCTTTGATGATACAACTTCACACCTGAGAGATAGTATATAAATATACCTTAAAATACACAGTGCAAACCATTGATCACTTGTTATGTATTTCCTAACATCATACCATGGCGATTCAGAGAGGAGCACAATACAAGGGACTCCTGGAGGGCAGAGATCAGAGCCCGTTAGCTCTCACAGGCAGAAGTACCCTGAGTTGGTACCACCTTGCCCCATGTGTTTAGAACCTGTGATTAGGCATTTTGGCCATCAACCAAGAGTAGAGAACCCTGCCAGTGCTTAGGTAGTGATGCCAAACATTCTGCAATGTGTAAGCAGTTGCTCCCAGGGAAGACTTGTTCCTTTAAATGACAGAAACAGCCCTGTTGAGAGTCACAGCGTACAGATCCTCACACATAGTAAAGGTTTGATAAATTAATTAGTAATTGAGTGAATAAAGTTCATTCACAAGGAATTGAATGTAAAAAGTTTATTTGGGTGCCAAACACCAAGTAACTCCTTAGTAAGCATTAGCTGCTGCGGTTCCTGTTAATACTACGTTGTGAAATGTTCCCCTGCTTTCAGATTTAAGTCAAAAGACACCTCACAATCTCTGAGCTCATTTTCTTCAAGTATATCTTTAACCTCTTTCCTTGCTGTTGTAATAATCTGGCTGCTTCTTTAACATTTTATTTCGAGACATTCATTGTGAAAATACATTGAATGAAGGAATATAAATTGTGTGGGGAGTCCTGAAACTCATTTGTTCTATTTCAATCATGGTCTTAGAATAGGAAATCCTTATCTAAGTGAAACCCACTGAGACTGAGCCTTTTAATATCTGACATTTCTTTTGCCTTCCTATACATTTGTTCTTACACCTGTATGAAAACAGTTATATGTACTTGACCTCCAGAAATCATTTCAAAGGTATGACTTGCACGAGTATAAATGAAATTCCATTTTTTATAATTTTCTCCTATAAAACTTACAATGAATATTCATAATGCAGACAGGACAAGACACTGAAGAACATCCTGAGGCATTAAAAAATAGTCTGATCATTATAGTGTTCATTTTCCTTCTTGAATTCAAATTTTAAAGCATATTCTTTATGAGTTAATGCAGGATATTATTGGCAACTTTAATCCAACCAGAGTACTACATTTGTTACAATGTCCATTCTTTAACTATAGTTTGAGGTAGTTACTACCTCTAGAATGAACTGATAGTTAATTCTAACTGAACAATTCCTGAAGAGAGTTTCTCAAGCTACTTCTTTTCTCTCTACCTGCTTCTCTTGGTACTATCAAGAGAGCCAGCTTCAATGGAAGAAAATTATTACTTCAGTTGGAAAGTAGTGTTCATTTTAGTAGGTCATGTAGATTTAATTTTATTTAATATTTTGATATTATATTTTATATTTTGATATCTGGCTAGGAAGAAGTTGCAATAGGGTCCCTGAGCAACTTTCCCCATCCCAACCAAAAGCAATAACTATTTAACAACTTATACTGCCCTCCTAATAATGGACAGATGGCAATTCCTTGGTGAGCCATACACTGGATGCTGTTGTCCTCCTGAAATAGTCCCCTGGGAGACATTACATCACCAACACCATTCTTGTAACACTAGGTCCTGTGCCAGCTATAACTTACAGTTTTACTGGCTTCAGTAGTTATGTGCTGTAACAAATAGTCTTTGAAAACTTCTCTTTTCTTCCCCCAGATCCTCTGATATGATTTCACATAAGGATCCTCTTCTTCAGTATCATGCTTATAATACAACTTTTATTGTTAATAACTCCCAATAAAAGAAATTGGAACTAAATGCCCAGAGAAATCTTTATCCCTTTTCGAGAATTTCAAATATTATAGTTCTGATTGGAGACCAATGTAAGTAATGATTATATTTTTTCTGTAAGTTGTAATTGGTTGTAAGCACGTATCACAAGCCATTCCCTACTGATTTTTACCAGATATTAACAAAGCTTTCTTGAAGGCACACTATAAATTCTGCCCATGCAACTTTCTACCCAAAGGCTTACTCAGACGCACGTCATCTGAGTGCTGGTCCACTTATGTGTGCATTTGCTTTGCTGTTTTATTTCAACCTCATCCCAATTTGCTTTCCCACCAGGGTGGCTGTGGTTTCATGTGTTCCACTTGGCATTCCAATCATGCTTTCATTTCTCCTGAGAATCACTATGGCCTAGTTATCCTGTAAGGTTCCGCTTTATATTCACTTTTCCAAATAAGTGACTGCGATGTTGAAATGTTCTTAAATTTGTTTAGGATATTCCACCTGAAAATCAGTATGTTTGTTAAATGCCCAAAATAAGTAAATGTACAATTTCAGGCTAACTCAGATATCCTCCTTAGATAGTGGGAGCCAATCCGTGATACACCTACTAAACAACGACCTGGCCAAACCTTCCAGGCAGTCATGAGCACCTTACCCTCTTCTAAAGCAGTGATCACTTTCTACCATCCTATACATTTACTCATTTGTCATGTTTATGTGCATCTCCTGTCTCTCCTAGAATGCAAGCTCCAGGAGACCAGGCACTTTTATTTTGACACTCGAAGTAACCCAGGGGCCTAGTGAAGTGACTGACAGACAATGCGATCAATAAATATTGGTCGAATGGAGCAACAAATGTAAGCACGAAAAAATATGTCTAGTTATAAGTACTTTAGAGAGCTCCTTTCCTCCCAAGTGCATATATAAAAACTTCAAATTTCATTTCACTAATCTCATGAAAACTGCTCTCACTCCTCCAACTGCTAGATGCCCCAAAATTCCAACATTTGAGTATGTTTAGTAGAGAAAATATAAACAATGAAATTAAACCAGAGCCATGTGTAGCCTGCATAAAAATTATCTGTTTCATATTTTATCATTCGAGAGCAATATTTGATTTTATCTATTCTGTTCTTTCTCTCCTCATCTTACTCTTTTGAACTTACAGTAAGTTTTAATTTTTAAAAAATTTTCACTAACATGGGGGAGTACACCCTCGATGTTGCCAATATTTTGCTTCAATTTTTTCTTTTCCTTTAGTTTTCAAATTCTATTTTCTCTGTTTCAGAAAAAGCTTTGATATTTTCAACTCTATTTTCAATTTTTTTTGTGCTAAATAGGGTAGATTTTTTTGCTGAATATCATCAAAGATCAGTGAAAGTAACAGGCAAGGCACACACACACACACACACAACTTTACTTAAAACTAACAAAATAAATAGTAAGGAAGAAAGAGATGAATAGTAAGGAATATCTTATTTCATGTGGATGGAAGGATGTTTCCAACTAGCCTGGCACCACCTTTACTCTTCCTTCCTGAATGTCACCATGGTAAATTGATAAACCTCTGTTTATCCCACCTAAGACTATCCAAAAGATTGAATTTTAGAAGCTTTGAAATCTGGTGTTTATTAAAGAATCCATGTCCATTGTTGCAAACTTCGATGTTTATTTGGGGAAGTATCAGTGAATGCCTCCATATTCAGTAAAGCCCTCATTAGATGCTCAGAGTCACGGTGAGGATTGTTTGGAGAGGTGCTCAATTAAAAAGTGGGAATGTGATTGTACTCGCAGTTCTTGCATGCTAAATTCAATTTGTTTGTTTATAATAGAGACCATAAAAATATAGACACCACCATGGGATTCTTTTTCTAGACGTGATTGCTAACCACTACAAGATTCAATTGTTTTATTATTTTAACAAAATAATCTGAAAGCTGGCAACACGTTGTGAAAACTGTACACATTAATAAAAAAAGTTAAACTTCATTGTCAAATTAAATAAAATTCCTTTGCTTATTACATGGCATATTCTTTAAAGACAAGTTTGTCTACACAATGTAATGTTAGTCAATCCTAACTATGCTCAACAGGCATGGAACAGAGCAAATAGCATGTGCTCTTTGCTTTGCAACACTGCTTTCTGCCACATTAACGGGTTAGCTTGTATTGTCTTTCTTCTAGATTCTGTCCTTCCTTTCTCCACATCTGAGTCCCCAAACCCTGACTCTGCTCATTGTCATCTTTGTCTTCTTTAGGAAGCCTGGAACTCTTTATTACTTGTGGATCAAACATCAACCTTTTTCTCCTTAAAACCCTGCAGGTCATGCCCAGTAGCTTCAACCCACAGAAGGAATATTTTCATTTTATTTTCAGAACCATTGAGTGAGGCCATCCTGAAAATGTGCTGGTCCTTTGTCACATTCTGCTTAGTCCAGAATAGTCAATTCACTGTCTTCTTCGTGAGATTTTCTTAGTCCCTTTCATGTCATTCTCAACATCTGAAGTATGGTTTTCTTCCAAAACAATGAAGCTACCTATTCTTCCATCCTCCCATACCTCAAATTATCTTGTCTTCCTGAAATCTGTGTTCATACAGTGAGTACAACAAGGCCATTTCCACTCCAGCCAATCCAGAAAAGAGCTTAAAGAAGGAACTGTCCCAACACCTGGGGCGCAGGAAGCACGCAGGCCACAGGGTTACCAAGATGGTGAGGAGGCGAATGTGAAACAAATACCTCAGACTCAAAGTTTAAATGGTTGTGTTACAGCACATCTGTGTAACAATACTGGTTATTACTGGTAATCATAAGAGATAAGAATATGGGCTTTGCATCTGGATGGAGTTGGTTTCAAACCCACCGTTTATTATTATGAAGCTGTCTGATCTGGGACGAGTCTCTCTAGTTTACTAAGTCTGTTCCCGTTCCTGTTGCACGGGAATCATAGCATCACCTCCCATGTGAGGTTGTTATAAGGGTGAAAAGGGTGAACACACGCAAAGGACTTTTCATGGTGTCTAACACATATGCGGCACTCAGTCTACTGATACTTAATACTCAACATCTATAAGCCTGGATTTCCAAAGATAAAATTGCTGGTGATCTTCATCTTTTTCTCTTTCTCTCAAACCATTTCTGGCATCTAACCTTACCAGTCTTACTGTCATCACAAAGGTTCAGGAACAAGATGACACTCAATTTTTTGTAAGGGTTGTACTTTCTCAGTTTGGGGTAGTTTCTATGGTGAATTGCGCTGCACTTTTACAAAAGGAGTGCGTTTGATTTTCAAAGCTTCCAGTTACAGGGGTACACCTACTTCTCATATTTTAGAAATGAGTGAACTGTTGCTCAGAGAATACCTGCTTATGGCCACACGGCTGGCAGGCCACATAAAGAGCTTAATCTTTGAAGAGGGTGTGTGTTTCTGCCATCCAAAGGAGGTATATGATAAATCCCCTTTATTAATAAATAAACAAAGGTCAGATCTGATCCTACTCTCATTGCCTACCAGTGAACTATACTTTCTTAGCTTAATTACTATTTCACCTTTATATCCTGTAATTTTTCCAATGGGTCAACCAAACTACAGTCAGCAAATAAGTGGGAGAGAGTATGGACTTTAACACATTGACTGCCACACTAGAAAAAAAAAAAAAAAACAAAGCAATTTTTCCCTGCAGCCATGGTGTTTTAGTGAAACAAAATGATCCTTTCTAATTTGTTATTTTTTATTGTTTTCAGTGCGTGGGTTATATGCAATGCAATCCGTGTTTTAAAATTAAATTTTCAATATGAATTGTAACAATAAGAACATCAGCAAGTAAGATTTTCACAAACCAACCTCAGGGTTTTGCTTCACGAGGCTAAGCGCTCAAAACTAGCCTGAGTTAAACACAACTCACGTGGCAGCTAATGTGTTAAATAACATATATCAATTTCAACCATTTACTTGCTCTGTTATCTGGAATAAATTTTTAAAACTCCCTGAGCAAAGAAAGGCAAGATTCTGTAAATAAAAACAATATATATTATTTTATTCCACACTGCCATGCAGAAGATGTATATCTTTCTCAAACAGGTCAGGTGTGCAAAATAAGTTACCTTACATTTATTTAAATCAAGTCTGAGCCATAGTTTGGTCTTCAGTTTTATTGCTGGCTCAGTTGGCCCTTAAACCTAGTGTCATTCAAAGGTCTTAAGGTTCTTATGCCAAACCAAAAAAAAAAAAAAAAAAAAAAAAAAAAACACAGAGGAGAAGCTCCTAAAATCGTGAGTCCAATAACCACCAAAATACCCATCGTCCCTTGACTTGTGTCCCTTAAAGTCTGATGTCCTGAATTTTCCATACTTCCTTGGACCTGTAGGGAATGAATTAAAATTTTTTCTTTAACCCCCATAGGTCTTTAGTGGAATGAACCCCTGTAACAAAAGACAGATTCATATAAGAAAAGCAAAAGTTTATTAACATGTATATTTCACATGTACATGGGAGATACCCAGAGAATGAGTAGTTTTCGAAGAGGTGTCTTTGAAATTCCAGCTTATATATAGTATCTGCAACAAAGAACAGTAAATTTTCAGAGAAGTGTCAAGTCAAAGAAAAAGGACTTTGAGCCTCTAGAGGCAGCGACTTGTGGGAAGGCAGACACATGGCAGATAAAGGTAGTTAGCAAAGCTTGTCAATGTAGATTCCTCTTGCAGGGTCTCCAGAGGATGAGGGTCTATATTTGTCTTCAGTGGTTCAGCTTCGTTCTCCCTGGTAAGGCCTGGTGAGGGATACTGTTTGTCTTTGTAAATCTATGTTCTGCTTTTAGGCAAATAGCTGGAGGGCAAAGACCTTTCTTGCAATTGTTTATCCTTAATTGTCTGCAGCTCAACAATACTCCCCATGTTGGGGGAGCCTATTCTAGTTTCCCACAGCCCCAAGCCTCTTCCTGGCCCTTTATGTACCTTCAACCATTTTCCCAGAAGACCTGCCCGTCTGAGGGAGAAGCAGAGAACCTGTGATCTCCTGTATTTGTGGAGCTGCACCATTTATCTAGGCTCGAGGCAGTACTTTTGCTTTCTATTATCGCTTTTACCTTCATCCTTCAAAGGCACCTCCTTCCTCTACTACAATAGCAATAAACCTTAGCTCCGATTAAAAAAAAAAAAAAAAGACAGGATGTCCTGGTCTTCAACAACTGCTTGTTTCCCACAGTATGAACTTTCTCTGAGGCAGGGAAATAGAGAAGCCTTGCTGAGTGCGGGGAATGGGAGACTGAGAAAGATTCGTGGCATAAGAACAACACAAAAATAGATCGTTCAGGCATCTCTTCTGTAGGTTTTAATCTTTTTCCAAGTGAAAAAGTTGAAAAAATAACATCAGCTAAGTTAATAGTTCAATAAGTTATTTTGCCACAAAGCATCTAGAACAGTGGCAGATGCAAGCATGTAGTAATCAGTAGCTACCTTATTGGCCCAAATATCAAGGATAGCTTCATTTTCCAAAAAAATTATCCCTCAAAACATGGTGTTGTCTTATGGACGGGTCCCTATGAAGTCCTTCAGACTATGATGTGTTCTTTTGAATATTTTTGAAAGTACTGTTATGGGAGATATATTGGCTTGCAGTGAATTCAAGCAATGGTGTTTCGATGCTTGTTATAATAGGTCAACTAATACATTTTTAAAATCAAAGCAATTTAATACAGATATATTTATTTCCTTGGGCTATGACTTTGCAATGCTAAGTTTTAGATATTGAAGTAAACAAGGTTTTTCTAAGGATCACTTTATCAATGCAGTATGTGGTTCAGATATACAATTCCAGAGAGAAACAAAAACAACAAAAACTACTAACATTACACAAATTTGGCATTTGACTTTCAGTACAGCCATAAAAAAGAACCAAAAACATTGCCACTCAGACCATTGGGATGTGAGGGTGATATGGTTTGGGTAACTACTCTGAGATACTCAAACTGCTATTCAACAATGAAGGCATTAGATGCAGGTGAAGAAATGAGTAACTTTGTTGTCATCAAATATGGGTGGAAATGGCAATGTTTGTAAAATCACTATACTATTTTAGCTAATTTTTAACACATGGAATGAAATTAATAAATATTGTAAGTAGATAAGCGATTATGTTGTCTATTATAAAGTTTGAGTCTGGGTGTGGCCATTTACCAACTGTGTGAGACCTTAGCCAAAGTGCTTAAATTCTCTGTGCCTCAGTTTCTCCTTTTGTAAAGTATGAATAAAAGTACTTATTTGACTCATAATGTTGTTATGAGAAAATGTGTATTATTCGTGTGTTAATTCTTAAGGCACTATGACACAAATTAACAGTGCTTATGGTCACCGTAGTAGATTTGTTAACTATAATCATTTAGTTGGTTTTGGCCAGTATTTGGGCATTTATGGCAGTATTATAACATATTTTAGTCTTTTCCTTCTCTGCACATTTGCAGATGTTTTCTCCTCCTCCGTGGATTTTGCTTGCCAACTCCTTCTACCAGCTTTATGTGACTTTTCTCTCCTCCGAATGCCCGTAAATCTATATTCAAGTTTCTTGTGACTCCAGTCACATGCCATATATTCTAAGGTCATGTATAATAAATATTGGACCTCAACATGATCTCGTCACTCAAAATACAGACAATAGAAGACTAGGGCTTGAGAATTGCTTCTGCTGGCTAAAATATCTATCATCTAAAAAAGTCACTTAAAACTCCTTGAGTCAATGCCTTCCAGCCAATGCCAGTAGGAACACGTCTCTAGTTAAACAACTGGTGTTATTACTTGTTGCAGCAGCACAAGACAACACAGTGTGGGAAAACACGGGCATCTCAGTAAGAGGCTGTTAGAAAGGACTTAAGGATTTAGGTTTGTGTAGGTAATTGGGGAGGGTTTAAGAGTGGGGCTTTGCTCTGGGCCGGCTGCTGCCGCAAAGCAGAATGCAGGATGGCATGGGCGTTCTATGATTGAGGATCTTAGTAAACCTTATCTAGAAGGGATGACTGTGGTGAAAATAATTTGTAAAGAAGCAGCAGTTGTTCATAGGAGCAAGAGTAGAGAGATGCTTAACCATTTCTGTGGTGTGGACAATGTTCACATTCTTTTCTGTGTTCAGACACGATTACAGAATGCTTTCTGATCTGTCTTGATCACAGAACCGTCATGTCCAAAGTGATGGTTTATGAAATTGTTTGTTTTCAACAGTGGAATACCAAGACCTGACTATGCCTGGCAAACTCTATAATGACAGAGGCAGCTTTTCTCTTTCTCAGCTATTTTGTTATCTATACATTGGGCATAAAATAGTGATGTTGCAGGATTACAGGAAGGATTGGAAAAGGTTTTAAAGTATTTAACGTCCTGTCTGAAAAATATTTAGCACCTGATAAAATTTAGTTTTATTTTGGTGTTACCTTAGACATGTGCAGAATACGTAGCCCATCCAGCTCTGTTGTGATTTTCTCCTTGATTTTCCCCCATTTTTCCATTTAAAAACAATGAAATAAGACCCTCTGTTGCAGGCTCTTCTATTTTGCTTACAATTTCTATTGAGCAATGGGTCTTGAGAATCATGAAATGAACTAGGTTTAATTGCTGATTCCTCCCAAGAGTTATGGAGAAGGAGGAATGGGAATTAGAGGGGAAAACACCAGTGAAAATGAATGTTGTCACTCAAATAGCACCATTATCATCACATTTGAGCTTTTGTTAGGTGTTATGCAGGGAAATGGATTTTATTAAAGGAAAATAATAACAAGATTAATTTTAGTTAAACCATTGTTCCTTTAAAAATTTCAAAGGAGAGTAATTTTTCCTGATAGCTATAAGGAAATCTAAAATGGTTAGTAATAACTTGCTATTAATGTACTTCTGAATGTTACTCCCCTCTCCCTTTATGGTAGCTTGAGTGAGAAGATGAAGCTGCATCTAGTAAGACATGCTGAAATAAAAAAAAAAAAAAATTGGAAATAACATTGTTAAAAAAAACATTGTGGAAGGTACTTACAGCTCAAGAACAAATTGATAAATATTTAGTCTTTGAAGAGTGAATATTCAAAAACTGAAGGACCTGTTTTTCTAAATCCTATTTTTTCAATTTTCAATGTATTTATTATAAATCTTTCCCTACTGAAATCTTTGTTGTGAGGGTTTGATTACAGAAAATTTAGGCAACAGTTTCATAATTATTTATATGCTTTTTAATCATGATTTAGATTTCCTGGAGTTAAAGTATTAAAATAGTGAAAAATGGAGCTATAAATTCAATTTCATAAATATGGAGTAAGATTTCCAAGACTGTCTGGTGTGTGTGTATATATGTATGCATTTGTATATCATCCTAAAAAGTAATATGTAGACATAATATTACTAAATGTAAATATATATGCTAATAGCATAATCCTGATAGATCATTTATGTGTAAACAGCGGGCTGAATTTGTATATTTGAGCCAATTTCTATTTGAAACAGAGAATCTTATTTTAAAATACGTATGTATGTATCTCTCACACTTATAATTAGAGTTATTAGCTGTTTCAATATAATTTTTAAAATATAACTTGGAAATAATTATTTGTTTTGATATTAGGCTTATTTTCATGACAAATAATCACAGTGTTCTCTAACAAAAGACAAATAGAAATTTTCCAAATTCAAGTTTTAAATTAATCATGGAAAGTATCTTATTTTCTTGCTTTATTTGGTTTGTCTTTGAATGCATGAAAGGCTTGCTTGGCTCTGCTCTCCAGCTATAAGGCTGATGTTGTTGGCTTTTTCTTTCTGCTTTTGTGCCAATTGTGAGATCGAGATCTATGTAGAGTTGAAACCTGTAATAATACACAGCTGGACTCTTCCTTTCTATGTGTATGTGTGATGTTTTGTTGCTTTTTCAGAAAACTGCTCAAGGAAAACCAGAGTGAATTTGAAAGGTTATAGTGAAGTCAGCATACTAGAACTGCATTTTATTGTCAACGTGTGAAAGTCAATTTACTGATGAAAATGCAAAGTTTAAGAGAGATTAAAAGGCTTGCTCAAGATTCACACCTGATTAGTGACATAGCTTCTACCAGGCAAGCAGTTCTGCTCATATTTTATCATTAAAATTCCTTTTATTCATTAGTATTATTAATCAATGGTTGCAACGATTATATATTAATCTAATATACAATATATATATTAGTAAAATTTGTATAATATATTGATATAATATGTGTATATTAATATACATTACTATAGCACACATTAGTAAGTTCCTTAGATTAATTATTTATAAAACATTTATGACTAGCCTCACATATCTGTATATTGTTATTATACAGGTGAGATAAAGAGGCGCATCATTGTTTTTCAAGATTTCATAAAACAAGCACAATTTCCACTATTGTTTAGTGTCTCAAATATTAAAAGGCAATGATATATAATTCTTTTCATACTTCAGTTAAGAGCCGAATATTCCTATGAATATTTCCAATTGTCAGAAGTCATGATAGATACATTTTTAAATAAGACAAAACAGTATCATTGATTACCATTGCCTTGCGTTCTAGGAGCATCCAGTAAATTTGAGCAGCCTTTGGTCTCCCACTTAACGCAGCCAGCCATTTTTTTCTCTTAACTTAATTTTTTTATTGGGCTCTTCAGTTATCACTTCCATAATGAGATCCAATTATTTTCCACTATTTAAATAAATATAGTAGGCTGTAGTTTGAAGGAATCCCAGTGTCAACAGGGTGAGACAATGTAAGAACCAAAAGGCCTAATTGCAAAGCAACTTTAGCATACTAGAAAAAGTGGCTCCATGACTGGTAGTGTGAACTGCACGTCTTGGGTGTGTCTGCCTTCGTTTCTTTATGGAGGATGAACAACTAGGACATAATGGGACAAGTTTAAAATAAAATTTAAAAGAAGAAGGTGATGTGGGCTTTTAAACATACTTAAGCAAGTTTCTTAATTGAGCTTTTCTCAATTGCTTCTTTTACATGTAACTTTCCTTAGGCATTGAACAGGCAGGATAAGGACAGTTAGAATGAAGCCAGATGTGACAGTGGCAACTGAACTTAAAATAAGGAAAAAACCCTGAGTGAAAGAATATGTTATGTTCAATAAAAATAGGAGTTTTGGGGTGAAATTAATGTACAGTATAAAATTGAAAAATTAAGTTGAGGTCATTTTAAGGGGGGCCTTCAACATGAGTATCAAGAACTTTGGACTTTATGTTATTAGCAATATGTAAACCCACAAAGGAATTTTTTAAAATAAATTTCGTCATGTATATTTGAGGTTTATAACATGATATTATGGGATACATAACATATACTAAAATTTTACTTTAACAAAGCAGGTTATTATCATTTCACATTACTTTTTGTGTGACAAGAGAAGTTAAAATCTATTTATTTAACAAAAGTCCCTAATACAATACCATTTTATTAACAGTAGTCCTCATGTTGTACGTTAGATCTGTAGACTTGTTCATCCTGCGTATTTGCTGTTTTGTATCCTTTGACCTACCTCTCCCCATTTCCGCCCCCCTACCTCCTGCCCGTGATAAACACTGTGCCATTCTTGATCTCTCTGCCTTTGAGCTTTCTTTTTTAATATTTCGCATGTGAGTTTATACGCTACTTTTCTTTCTGTATCTGGCTTACTTCACTTAGCACAATACCCTCCAGGTCCATCCATGCTGTGGCAAATGGCAGGATCTCCTCCTTTTTTAAGGCTGGGTAATAACCCATCGTGTGGACTATCCACATTTTCTTTACCCATTCATCCATCAAGGGGCATTTAGGTTGTTTCCACACCTTGGCTATTGTGAATAAAGCTGAAATGAACATGGTAGTGAAGATATCTTTATAAGGTAGTGATTTCATCTTCTTTGGGTATATTCCCAGAAGAGGAATTGAGGGGTCATAGGCTAGTTGTAGTTTTAATTTTTAGGAACCTCCATGCTGCTTTCAGTAATGTCTGTACCAATTTATGTTCCCATTAATAGTATAGTAGGGTTCTCTTGGTGCCACACCTTGCAAACATTTGTTATCTACTGTCTTTATGATGATAGTTATCCTTATGAGTGTGAGGTGATATCTCATAGTGGTTTTAATTTGCATTTTCCTAGCAATTAGTGATGTTGAGCACCATTTTATATACCTGTTGGAATTTAAAACTGATTAGTAGTCTAATTATGCCTTTTGGATAATAAATTAGTTTTTTCCCAAAAACTTACAATAAGCAATAATAGTTAACTGGAGAATTTGTTATAAAGGTGGTCTGTTTTGTCTTATCATATCTGTTTTCAATAAGGGAAAGAGTTTCAAATGCCTTAGAGAATGGACTGGGCCAGAAAGCTAAATGAGTAAGCTGGCCTGGCTGAACTTTCTAGGGAAGTAGGCCTGGAGAGGGTTTTCCCACCTAACAGCATTCACATTCAATTTAATTTTTTGAACTCAAAAGTAAACAAAGCCAGTTGGCTGGCAGGATTGAGCCTTAAGGCTGTGGGCCTGTGACAGTGGTCTCAAAGCTCAAGTTAAGTAACTCACGGGGCTGCTCCTTGGGCTGGATACACCACACGACATAGGCTGCCTTCACTGAAACTGTCACCAAACATAAAATAATTATTTTCACAAATACAGAAATGGACGAGTTGCACCTCCATTTTTATAGATTCTTTTAAAAGAAAAAATAAATATTATGCAGCAGTATCAATATTAATTCAGCTATATTTCCTGAAAGCTTTTAAGAAGTTACATTTCACATCACACAAAAAGCACAAATATTGGAGGGAAAATCTAGATTTTACCATGTGTCTGCTTTCACTTTTATCTTATTATCTGAAAAAATACCTGACATCTAGAATGTGATGTTTAAATGGTTATAAGAAGAATAATATCCTGCAAAGGTTTTTTAAGTAGGGATGATCCAAAGTCCCCAGGGAATGGGTTAAAGAGTTCTGGGGCATGCAAGGTCACTGGTAGTAATGGTGACTAGGTAGAAACAGGTGGTTTCCATGGAGGCATATTCTCATCAAGGCCACTGTATTTCTCATTTGTTTTATGATCTTAGTTTAATTACTCCTATGCACCTTACTCTTTTAAATTAACAATTGAGATAGGAAATGATGATCTCTTTAGATAAAAATATAAATCAGAGAATTATAGGGGAGATTCAGACTGTTTCTGTTCCCTAAAGGATAGGGTACTGAGGGATGGATAGGAGCTTGGAAATTTCAAACATTTCTTCAAGTTTTTTCTAAAAAACAAAAACTGATATTAAGTGCATTTTTCTGGATTTAAAACCATTAATATGAAGAATTTTCAATGTGTTTTTTTCATATTTATATTTTCATGAAAATGTCCAAAATATTAAAAAAGAGGGAAGACTTAATATCTTTTATCACTCAGGATTATGTATCTTTTGCACTCTTGACCTTACAAAGCAGGTGCTGAGCACTAAAACAGATTGTTCTGCTAAAAGTTTGGACCAAAATACAAATCTTCTTGTTGTTCTCAGTCAAATGTTTTCTTCAAATGACAAAGGATTTATTAAGTTCTTTTAAATTTGAGAAGATTCTTGTGCCTCTTATTAAATAAAATGGAAAAAAATGAAAGTTGCAGCAAGGTCATGTTAGGCATTATTACAGTCTCAATGTATCTTCCAAATTCATATGTTGGAAACTTGACTCCCAGCAAGGGAGGTGGGGCTTTTTAGGAGGTGTTTATATCATGAAGTTAAAGCCCTCAGGAGTAGATAAATGCCCCTATTAAAAGGATTCGTAAGAGTGGGTTGTAGTTCTCTCTCTTCTGCTCTTCCGCCATGTGAGGACATGATGTTTCTGCCCTCCGAAAGACTCAGCGTTCAAGGCTCCATCTTGAAAGCAGAGAGTTCGGATCCCCAACATGCCAGTGCCTTGCTCTTGGACTTCCCAGCCTCCAGAACCGTGAGACATAAACTTCTGTTCTTTATGAATTATCCAGTCTCAAGTATTCTGCTATAGTGGCACAGAATGGACTAAGACAGACATATTTAATAAATGATGTGTTAAGACGTAATTTTTTACAACAAAAACAAAATATTGGGTTTTCTTTTTAGTTCCTGTTCACTTTAGAATTAATATATGAAAGATTGCCAAGACTTCCAGTATGCTTTAGATGATAAGACTTATTGTAAATTTCTAACCTTATGCATAATAATTGATACAGGTGACCTATAAACTGTGTGTGATCTGTTTTGATAGTATAGATAATTTTGATGCTACTTTTATACCTGACCTTTTAAATGGAATGTTATGATGAGTTTTAAAGATAATGAGTTGCCTCAGAGGAACAATAGAGTTGTCTATCAGCATGTGATTTGAAGGCAACAAATAAAAATTGTACTAGATATAGGTATGAAGTAAAGAAAAGTCCCAGAGTCACTTATATCTGAAGGAAAAAAGAAAATATACATATATAAAAGAATTTTAGAATGAATAGAGAAGAATATGTTAAATTAAGAATAACAAGAAAGAAACCAAGGCATAGGGAAATAACTGTCCAATTATTTTTTTTCTTTTGGTCTTTAAATCTCAGTCATCTTTATAGTGTTCTCAATTTTCAGAATGATACTGTAAAAATCACACATTATTAAAATAGTACATAAAAGTGACAATCAAAATCAGGCATATGGAACATAACCTAAAATTTCTAACTGAAAAGTAGAAATACTTTCACTGCTTCTGAAACAAAGTGATTTTAAAAGACTTTATTGTATATATGACTTTTAAACATAAGACAGGGATTTAGTTCTAACAGTTTGTGAACTGCATGGATCTATAATTGTCAAAAGGTCTGAGGAAATAAATACTTTCAGTATTGAATGAATTTTCCAGTAGACGGGCTATATTAATAAATTTTGTAAAGTGACTATATATGTTATTTTTTACTTGTGGAATTAATTTATTGACTAAAATAATCAAAATTCTTAAAAATCAGACATCTCAATTTTACTTCTGAGTGTTTTGATCTTTTTTTTCCTTCAATGAAGTATAATTGCCATTAGAGCTGCATCATGGCTGTGTGTGTGTGTGTGTGTGTGTGTGTGTGTGTGTGTGTTAGATACGCACTACACATACATACAAACACATATGCACACACATGATGAAGCCCTGATAACATTAAAAATACTCACTGCTACTATTCCGCTACTCTTCCTACATATGTCCATGCTCCTTGAACTGTTCTGAGTGGAAACTGCTTCTAACTGTTCTCCCTAAGATTTTTTGGATTAATCTGAAAGAGTCCCTTCTGGCCTTTAACTTTACAGAAATTGTCAGGGCTGCTTTTTCACTTCTCTTGTTAGAGAACCTTGAACTCATTGTCCAAACAATAATAGGAATGAGAATAAAAATCAAACTCCTGTTTCATTTTTTTATAATATGTATGTATGCGTTCGTTTTCCCTCCCTTCGTAATTGAGATCGTCTCATTTGCCAGGAGTTCCCTAGTTCTAAAATTACTTTTCCATTCCTCATTGTTCTCCTCCTGTCTTTTTCCCACCATTTTCTCTTCTTAAACTGCAGAAACAAACCTTGCCCTTTGATCATTAATCATCATCTCCCCATATCTCTTTCTCCACAAAACTTGCTTATCCTCCAAAATCACTCTCAAATTCAATTGACTTTTAGAAATCTACAGCAATTTTTAACAATAATCAGAAAGCAGACATCTCCAGGGCTTTCTTATTTTCCTCAACATAAATTGTTCCTAGTCTACCACAATTCTCTCCCAAGCCCTTTAACATTCTTCACCAGGAGTTATTCTGTCGTGGACCCAACAATGGGAAGGAATCTTTGTTTGAATTTTCTATAGTTTGACACATATTATCTGCCTGACTCTTTTTGCCATGTAATAAATATTTTCCTGGCTTCTTCCTTTTGATATTGGATAAGTCCATCACCAGATATAGCTTTGTTCATTCTTTTTTGTTGCTTACACATAGATTCTGTATACAGGGTTTGTTGTATGTGATATCTATTTAAATAGATAATCAATATCTATTCTCTCTCACCTGTTTTCACATCAAATCAATAAGACAAAATATCACATATGGTTGGCTTCATCTTTTTTGGGGGGATAAAGATCAGATTTGTGAAGCAGTCAAACAATGTTGTTGTGTTTCACAAAACTGTATTACAAGGGCAAAAATTCTGATCATCTGGAAAGAAATAAAGTTTGTAATTGTTGACTTTATTTGCATGCATGTATGTGGCAGACTTGCTAATTTGTGATTTAGGTGTTTTGTATTGAATTATCAGAGGCTGCAAAGACACATTTAATCACCATTAGTTAAAGGCCTCCGTCTACCAGAGGTGCTGTATGCGTGTGAAGTTGCACGAGGCAGGGCTCCCGACCTTGGATTGCCTGTATTTGAAAAGAAAGATTTGCATGCACACAGATACCTTTGATACCAATCAAATTATAGGATAGGTATGCTGTAAGGACACAAAAGAGCATTAATTTTGATTGCTTTGATTAAAAAAGCCTTTATTGATGGGATAATGTAACATGTGGATCTTAAATCATCTTGAAAGATGTAATTGAAGAGTGTCCATCAGAGGGAGGGGAAGACATGTCCTGAGAATGTCAGTTAAACTTGGTGATCAGTGTGACCATGTTTGTATTAATAGAGAGACAACCCAGGATACAGCCATCCCAGATGAAGCCAAAACATAACAATATTATATAATGAATAATGACATACATACATATTACAGCTTTAATAAAAATATGAGGCATAGGTCTTTATTTGAAACTATATATTACTCTGTATTATTTGCTTTTCTGTTACATAAATGATACTATGATAAAACAACAATAAAATAGTGAACAGTGTCAATTAATAGTAATTAAGAGAACAAACTAATCAAATAATATGCATGGTTAAAATATAACAATATTTTTATAATATTGTTTCCTTTCTCAGTTACAGCAGTTTATTTTAGCTTCTTGTTAAACCTGTTATTGAATGTTTACATATTGTACTCTATATTATGTAATCTTAAGATTCATAAATATAAGAATTTTAGAAAGAAAATACATAAAAATAGGACTAATTAAGCAGGTATTACATATATAAGAAACTGATGTGTTTCTTTTTGTTTCATGGTCCAGTAGAATATTTTAAATGTTTTTTTCTGTTTCCGACAATGCTTCTCTGGACTGACTGCAGCCTTTAGGACATCCTTCTTCTCTTTTATGGTAAAATTGAATACACACAAATTTCACTTTGACTTTCAGCTCTGCTCTTATCAGACACATGTGACATTGATTCCAGGGGTCCGTCCAATGTGATGGCATCAAGCTAACTATCCTCTCAACAAAAGCATTGGGACCTGGAATACTTAGAATTTTACTTAACTAGCAACAGCATGTTTTAGACTTGTAGGAATAAGTTTCCTTCAAAATGCCCATCCACTTTTCATCTAAAGGCTTGTTTTGGTAGACCAGCTGTTTGTCAGTTGGGCCCTTTGCATCTATAAATTGACCATACCAGCTACTTGTGCCTAAAATATCTGATATTTTTAAACATTCCAAAACATATTATATGGCATCTTAATTTAAATTGCTCTTTCTCAGAAAAAATGCTTTTGAAGTAAAGAGGTAATTTGAACTTGCGAAATCTAAGGTGGTTTCCAAATAAGTTATAATTCTACTGAAGAAATTGAGAAAAGACTGTTTAACTTGTTTGCCTCTTTCTGGTAAAAATTAAATATATGTATACATATATATAATATGTATATATAAAATTAAATATATGTATATATACTTTATATATATTTAACTTGAAAGAAGCCTTGTTTCAAAAAAATATGTAATTTTTTAACTTATATGAGTTTTTATCATGTCCTACACACAACATTGAACAACTCAAGTGTGGTCAGTTCATCCCTTTCCAGGCTAACTCTGGCCTCTTCAAAAGTCATCAAACAGTTCTGGAGAAGCAATATATATGTTTCTGCATACTGTAGTTCTTTTCTTCATTCTCATCTTCAATGGGCATCAAATTAGTGGGGAGCATCCTTCTTGTCCCACACTTTGAAAGCATGATATTAAGACAGGGCAACATTTTAACATATTCTCTATGGCTAGCAATAATGATAAACACCTTGTCCACAGAGGCTATTTCCTTCCTATCTGTGATTTCAAAAATCTCATAAAGTGCTTCTGCATGTTTTGGGGAAACTGAATGGTGACCAAGTTTCATTATGAAAGCTTCCATATCACAGAAAGCAAATTCCACCCCACCTCAATAGTGTTGTATGCAAGGTATGCTGGAACTTTAGAAGGTAATGTTTTCTTTTGTTTGTTTTGTTTCTTGGGGAAGTGTATAGAGTTTATAGTCTCAAATTAATTTGCCAAAATTTATGTTTATAGTTTCTGCTAAATATGCAAATAGATGAGCAGAGTCTACTTTGCACTGGGCAAGCTATCAACAATCAACAATTTCTGTTTTATGTTTTCTGTGGCTTTATTAAAATCTTTACAGAAATCAAGATAATGGTTTAAAACTCCATGTTCTAAACTAAAGTCCCTGATAGCTAGGAAGAACATTTTTAACATTTTTGTTGGTGGTGTTGTTTCTGTAATTGGATGCATCTCTTCATATACTACAAAAAAAAAAAAAAAAAACTGTTTGTAGTATTGGACAAAAAGCTCTATGCTATAAGGGCTAACACATCTGTTATCAAAATTCTTTCTTTTTTTTCAAGCACAGAAAATCTTAGTTGCAACCTCTGATGAAGGAAATATAACTTTACTCAGTTTCACTGAACAATTAAGAGAATGATATGATAATGCATGTTCTTTTGTGTGGTGTGCTCACGCTAATTGAGCAGTTTCTATGTTCGAGTGAACACTGGTGTCTTTTGGGAAGACAAATCTTTTGCTTAATTTAGAAACACTTGCTTATCTTGTGCTATGCTTGTGAGATTCAGTCTCCATATGCGCTTTACATCCCTTTCTCCAACATGCCCAAGCCCAAATTATTTCCAAATACTGGGAAGCATCTTCTGTTTTGGTTATCTGCTTCTGTAATCCAGTTGGTTGTATGTGTCCTTCCGTCTACCATTAAAATCACACATTTAGCTTTCTTTTTCAGCGATGTCTGGGTCATGCTGGCATGGTGCAATCATTCTCTTTTTCCCTCTCTGAAGACTTGGACAATGGTCATGCTATTTATAATGTTAAAAATTAAGCTTGATTTTTACAAAGCATGCTAGTTAACTTAGGCCAGAGCAATCAACTTAGGCAAAAGTAACAGTGCGTGCATAGGCCCTAGGTGGGAAGCAGTATGCTGTTTTTTGAGGAACCGAGGAAAGACCAGTGTGGCAATAGCTACAGAAAAAGTGGGCATAACGCAAACAGAGGCTTGGGGCCAGGCAGAGGTGAAGACTCCACGTTTAACTGAAATTTTGAATGTGTCCTTCCATTCCTGCTTCTTTTTTCCCTTTACCAATAAAGTCGACAGGTTCCTCTTTGCATCAAAGTCATTTCTATTTGCAGCTATTAAAGTGAATAATTACCTCGCTAACCCTTCAGCCTACCTGCCTGTTGGTGCCAGCTACCCTAGCTTTTGACTTCATCTGTCCTCTTATGACTATCGAAAATGGACTGTTCTGTCTATCTAGATTCTTGCGGTACCTTCCTTCCATCAGTTTACCTATGCAAGGGGATAAAGGGTGTTTTCGTGTGAATATTTTTTGATTATACATCACAATCACCATTTGTTAGTATTTCTAACAATTGAAGTTCAAATCATATCAATTTCAAGAACCACATTTGTAAAGCAGAAGATAAATAAATGTTAGTGCCCTGAAATCAAATAATTAGACCTATTTTTAGACAACCAAATTAGTTAAATAATGAAACAAAACAATGCATCTTCTGCAGTTTATAGTTTCTTCTAATATTTTTGTTTCATTGTTTTGTTCTCTGCTCTTTTTTTTAACCCCCTCAGAACGCTTATTAATACATTTATTTATTTCAATGCCTTCCTAATTGTTTGTTTTGCTGCAGGCAGTATTTGTGCATGTGGAATAAATACACCAATTCCTTCTGTAAACACAAGGTGATACATTTAATGTCATGCACTTTCATCTACTGAGACTTGAAATCGAATGCTACAACATTGCAGCGCACCACTGCATTGCAGCACCTACCAGGTCCTGATTTGCCTTTTTCTAAGAGTCTACATGATGTGGGGCAAAAGGGTCAAGGTAAATTTTACTTTGTATCCTTTCTTTCTGGGGTTATTTCTTACCATATAAATTTTTCCAGATAACCCCTTGTCTGACCCCTTCATTGCAATTTTTGCTTCCTCAAACACTTAGGAAAATCTCTTAACAGCTATGGTTTTTATTTTTGTCATACAAAAAATGGAAATGGTGTTATCTTTTCAGGCATATCCAGGCTAAAATGAGAGGATAAAACCATGAAACTAAAATAATGCTTATGAAAGCACTTTCAACAATTCTAAAGATTATAAAATGGGGGATGATCCACTGTTACATACAATTCCAGTGATAAATTCTATTAATAATTCAGCCACACTTGTTCTTAAGAACAGATTGCTCTGTTTTTCATAATTATTCTACATATTAATATCACTGTGAAGTCATTACAACAGCTGTCTCTTTTTGGCCACAGATGTTTTATCCTCAAAGAAAATGAAATTGTGTACTCGTTTTTGGAGTTCTGATTGAGCTAGTTTAAAATCTAAATAACTACAGAAATATCTATTGTTGCCTATCCATGATGCACAGCCATTAGCCATCTTATAAGTTAATCTTTTTGTCATAGTTTATTCCTTTGGCATCTAAGAAAACATCGTATTCACAAAGAGCAAGGAACTAATAGAAAAGTAGGGAGAGAAACAAATAAATAGCCAACTAGAAAAATACCGTGGAATTGCAGTTCTGGCATTATGGATAGGGTATTACAGCAAGCCATTGGCTAAGGCAGGGACAGTTTCTTCAAGGAAGTGACCTATGAACTGAGATGGGGTTTATAGAACGAGAAGTGCAAGGAGGTGGTAGTGCAGGGGAAAGCATAAGAATACCTGTAGCAGCGAGAGTAGATGACTGAGTTTTTAGACTATCATCTGGTTCTATTTCTGGAGCCATCGATTCTCCATGTCAGGGTAAGTTTAAGACAGCCACGTATACATTAACCCTTCTGGAGTTCTTTCAAAGGTATATGTGCCCAGATATCTTTTAACAAAATAATAATGATAATGATAATAATTAGTACCATTAATTGTCATTTAAAATCATTGATCCTATCATTTCTTCATGTTGTCTCATTTTGTGTCTTCAATTTTTTTCTCTTTTTTTCCTTTTTACAATAATCTTTGTAAGAAATAAATGTGCACCACAATTTATTTCATGTTTACTAAAAACTTAGGGAGTGTTGTAAAGAGAGAGAGAGTATGTGTATGAGCAAAAGTAGGTGAGAATATGGAGCAACAAGCCATTAAATATGGTTTAAACTAGAGACAGACAAGATTTTTTAGCTGTTGTTTCTGATGTGGCTATTTTGATAACTTTCATGTTCCAGTTATTATTTCTGTCTTCTGTAGCTGTATCTTTAATTTATCTTTGCAGGCATAGACAGATAGGGCTACCCTAACCCACAGGGTGCCTTTGGGAAACTGGGTCAGGGATCCTTTTCTAGTGGGCTCAGCCCCCGAGTGGCTGGACATCAGCTCCCTCTTGCTTCTTGGCAGAGCACCTGTAGACTCTTCAAAACCCATGCACCTGTTCAGCCAGCATCCTATATATAGTCTTCTGGAAACCATGCTTTCTCTGCAGTTATCATTCTCTTTTTCGTTTTCATTCTCAGACCAGGAGTCAGTCATTTAGATGGATTTCTTGCTATGTCTGTGACCCTTTATAACTAACAAAGTCATTTGTATGTGACCCTAGAGGCAAAAACAGAGAAACTCTTTAGGCCTCTATAAATACTCTGAACCTGGTCTGCCTCTATCCCTGTACAAACATCCTTTCCTTCGTTCCACCTCAACTGGGGGATCCATTGTGCTGGGAATCCACTCAGGGCATTTTCTCCATAACACTTTCATTTTTTCTCTCTTCTTGAAACAAACATCTCTAGCTGTGATCCACTGGCTTGTTAGACTCATAAGGAATTCCTTAGACTCCTTTAAGGTGGAGAATTTTATTGCTTTTTGAATTCAGTATGGAAGATACATGGCTTATTTTTCCTGAGGTAAAACAGTAGGTTGGGTTAGGGACACCGTGTCCTTGTTCCTGGTACCTTTGGTGTCTGGTCAACACTGGAAGATTTGTTTGCAGAATATTTAGTAGTTGAATTGAATTGATTAAACATTTTTAGTAGTCTCTCAAGTACATGATGTTATTATTTACCATTTCATTATGCTGCAATGAGTTTCTACACAGTAAACTTAAAGAGTAAACATAGGTGGTGATGGCTGTAAAAATAATGACACTCTTTTTTAAATGTGGCTGCTTCTGGGAAAATAATAAAATGTTACACAGGATTTATCATCAAATGATATACATTTCCACCACCAGGGATCTTTCACATAGCATGAATGTGTGCTGAACAACTGAGAATGATTTTCAAGTGTTCCAAGTTTTCATATTGTCAGTTATAAATCCCCAATTTTTTTTT